>QGNR01000040.1:1884725-1910979 GCA_003435085.1 Syrmaticus mikado
TTTTTTTTTTTTTTTTTTTTTTTTTTTTTTTTTTTTTTTCCGTGCAAATTTAGTACCAGGATTGCTGTTAACAGCTGCTCAAAGTGGAATATTTGGTTTTAGGGAAAAATTTTCTTTATTCACACATTTTAAATCATAATGAAGATCAAAACACTTTTTAAATTTATTAATGATGTGATCAGCAATCAACAAAAATTAAGGACAAGTATCCAAAATATCCAAAATATAACTGATCAACAGTAGACACTTCACATAATCACACAGAATCACAGAATGGCCCAGGTTGGAAGGGGCCTCAAGGATTGTGAAGCTCCAACACTCATGTCACAAGCAGACATGGGGCCCCAGACCTGGACACAGTACTCCAGATGGGGCCTCATAACGGTGGTGTGGAGAGTGACAGTCACTTCCCTGTTCCTGCTGGCCATCCCTCTTCTGATGGAGCCCAGGATAGTATTTGCCTTCTGAGCTGCAAGAGCACACTGATGATTCATGTTCAGTTTTTCATCCACCACGACCCCTAGGTCCTTGCTGTTTATCTTGCTCCAGAGCTTCTGCTCTGAACAGTTTTTCTTGTATTTCCAAAGGTCCTTCTCTGCAGGGCTACTTTCAAGGATTGCTCCTTCCAGTCTGTATATATGCCTGGGATTCCTATGGCTCAAGTGAAAAACCACGCACTTTGCTGTGTTGAACACTTTGATAAAACCTAAACATTTCTAAATGTTCTTCAAGAACTAATACAAGAAGTTGGAGTCACATGAATATATATGCACACAGAACCATAAACTCAAGCTTATTTCTTCATAGGCTTTAGGAATCACATGCACACCCTGATTCCTGAGTTTGTAGACCTCCCTGCTTGCAGTTTTCCTGGGGAAGATGTGAGTATTCTGATAGTATATGATGTATCTGCCAGAGAGAAAGAAACTTGACCAAATGCACACCACATACTGCCAGGCAACAGCTGGATGCAGCCTGTTGACCATGTTCCATGGGGATGCTGCTCTGTCCCAGATGGACAGAAGTCATGGTGCTGTGAGATAATTTCCAAAAGTATCTCTCATCATAACAATTTCATCATTCTCTTACACCTCTTTCCTTGGAGCTGACTACTCTCCTCTGTATTCAGAAGTTGATTTCAAATTCTCTGTTTACTGTTTAGTCCAGCGGATAGTCATATTTTTGTCTTTGTAATGCACATTTTTGGACAGAACATGCACCAGTAACATTGTGTACACTCAGATCTTACCACATATTATTTTCCAGGCTGCTTGCCGAGTGTTGTTCATATATGTATCACCCAAGAATCTCACATTGAGAATCTTAGATAGAAGGTATGAAAAGAGAATGGAAAGAATATTCAGTGCCTCATGAAAGTTAAGAACATTGAGATCAGCTTTTCACCTATTTGAATATTTGTGAACTATTGTGATAATATTTGAAGCAAATTAAAGTGATAAACATTCATTTCATCCATAGCACTGTTTCAAGGCATCTTTACCTATATAGAATGAAGTGTATGAATTTTATCATGCTTGAAAAATTATAGATCAAATAATTTACAGTAAAATTGACTAAAAAGAAATGTACTGATGATGTCTCCAAAGTTACTGTCATCTGGTCTTATACAAAGTCACCAGTGTGTGCTTTCATAATTCCTAATTTTCAAAAGCTGAAGTATATATGCTATCCATCTAGCAGAAATCAGGGAACGTAAGAAGATTTCAGGACCTCGCACTCTACAAAATACATCTAGTACTGAATTAGGACAAAATCCTCTTCATGGTTGAGAAAGAACAGGGTGGTCCTATATGACCAAGAGGTGTTATGGTGCCTGTTTTACATTCTGGTTCTTATTCCACAACATTGTAATTTCTGCCTTCATTCTGCATGCTTTTTGTAGGAATGTGTTGCAGTAGGCGTTTGCAGGGTATCGGGCTGTGACGCGATAGGACCTCCCCTGCTCTGTGATAAGAGACATGATGCACGGTTGGAGGCGTAGATGTACTAGACATGAGTAAACGCACGTGGACATAGTAACATAGATAAGCATGTAACATAGATAAGCATGTACAGTATATAAGTTGCTGTTTCACTTGCAATAAATGCCATCCTACCTAACATCACATTGGTGTGCATGTGGTGAAATGGTCGGGTCACAGCGGGGACGGCGTGAACCCTGCCTGGGCCATAGGAACATGAGGAACTAGGGGTTTTCTACACGGAAACAAGTGGTGCCCCTTGTGAGGCACGTTCCTATGCTGACTGGCTCAAAATAGCTTCGGCGCAGAAACCCGAGGGGATGGCGGGGCACCTCTTAGACCGCAGAATACCGTGGGGATGATGGTGCGGCTTTTCCTTACAGCACGGAAACCCGAGGGGGCGGCAGGGCACTGATCATGGAATCTGTTATTAAGGTACTTCTGCAACTTTGCAAAGAATACTGCGGCAAGCACCCTCCTTCTAAGAAGGAGATAGCTGCCGTCCCTTCCCACCTGGAGCGGGAGGGGGAGATACGCTCCCCCTATGACGTTCTCGACCATCAGAGGTGGGACTCTCTCACCACGGTGCTCGCGCACCATGCGATGAGCGCTCAAAAGGGTGTTGAGCTTAAAACTTGGGGCTTACTTTTGGGAGCTCTCAGAGCGGCCAGAGAGGCAGAGGCTCGGCTGCTTCTGGGTTTAGGCGATGGGGGCGGGACACAGGATCTGGGGGATTCTGGAGTGGGCTCGGGAGCGGTTGTTGTTTGCAGGGGCAGAGAGAAGACGGTGCCGGCTGAACCGACAGTACCCAGTCCGAAAGAAGACAGACAACAAGATAGCAGAAGTTCAGTAACTCACCCCCCACCGCCATACCCGGACTGGTCAGGTAAACCGTTGTATCCTTTATTTGAATTGTGTCAGGGCACCCTGGCTCAAGGGAGTGGAGGAGGGTACAGCACACACGGGCAGGATCAGCTTACTGCAGCACAGGCCAGGGCAGCGCTCTGTCATGGCATTTCCCATCCCACTTTGCTCCCAGGCTATGCAGCTCTCCCAGCTCTGCAGCACATGGGGGATTCGGTCCCCTCACTGCAGCAGGGCGCCCGGGGAGGCAGAGTACACCTTACTGCCTGCACAGAGAGGGACCAGACAAAAGGCCTGCTGTCTCCGGATACAGCCAAGGGCAATAGCTCGAGCGACATCTCGGCAGATGAAGGGGTAGTTAGTCTTGGGAGGAATGTTAGGGCATTGTTGCAGGCTGCCATGGGAACGCTTAACACCCCGGGAGAAATTATCCAGTATGTTGGCCTGCGACAACAAAGATATCTGCAGCAACAAGGGCCGTCTTTTCGATGTGGCCAATATGTGGAGATAGAGCCTGGCAGGGTATCCCAAAGAACCCTCTCGGTGACTTGTGTTACTTAGGGAAGCTAACGATGCTTGCTCCAAATCATACTGGCTGGCCTAGTGTGTCTCATAGCTTACATCCTAATAGGCGTCACCATGATATCAGTTTGGAACCTGAGTGTGATGATGAAGTTAAGTTGTGGAGCGTCACAGCACGCATCTTCGCTTCATTCTTCACACCTGGTGTTTCAGCAGCAGCAGCTTTATAGAATAGAAAGACTGGCATATTAGTCTGCAAAACAAGCCAATATGACAACGCTTGTGCTAAATGCAATGCTTCAGTATACACAATATATTCAATTATTGTGTTGGGATTGAATCATGATGGGGTTATACTTTATCCAATAGAACACTGAAAATGGGCTTGGAAAAAAGGGAAAAAATGGCAAACTGTAGATGTTAGCTCATGTGCTGTACGAGAACAACGAGGCTTTGTTTGTGAAGGTAACACTCCCAGGGCTCAAGACATTTGTCTTGATACTGAACAGAACATCTGCCATTTTGAGATTCATCCCAATGAGGTACCAGAAAAAATGCTTGTATATATTAGGGACGGATGTGTTTGTATGAGGACCCCTTGTAATTCTATACTCGTAGATAATATTACTATGGATACTGGCAATTATTCAAATCTCTGTACCTGTAACTTTACTAATATTGTAGGGTGCAATTTTAATTATACAGCTCCAGTTACATCATTTCAGTTATTGCAGTCTAATTACACATTGATTCAGGACTTACTACCAACTCCCATTAGAATGGACCTTGATTTAGTGAGGAAACTGCTGCGACATGATGACCTGTACCAATTGCTACAACGCATTCGGAACAATGGACAGAAAACCTGATCACTGTTCACCATGATAAGAGAGAGATACATCGTGTCCTAGAAAGGATAAAGAAGGATGGAGAACATCATTGGTGGGAAGTGCTTCTTGGATGGTCGCCTACAGCGAGAGGAGTGTTTAATGCTATCCTGCACCCAGTTGTGACCATATTAACTCTAACAGTAGTTTGCTTAGTGCTTGTAGTCATCTTATATGTAAAAATTTGGCACATGCAACACCACTTGCAACACATGATAGAGCGAACTTTTGACCAACGAATAGAGTATCTTAAGCTACATGAGAGACTGTAAGGAACGCAACATATAATCATTTGTATAACCTTCACTAGGACTATTAGGCGGTATGCGAGTATCACGCTGTAACGGGGCAAAGCTTTACCGAGCTTGGGGAGGGAGAGATGTTGCAGTAGGTGTTTGCGGGGTATCGGGCTGTGACGCAATAGGACCTCCCCTGCTCTGTGATAAGGGACTGACGCGTGCTTGGAGGCGTAGATGTACTAGACATGAGTAAACGCACGTGGACGTAGTAACATAGATAAGCATGTAACATAGATAAGCATGTAAAATATATAACTTGCTGTTTCGCTTGCAATAAATGCCATCCTGCCTAACATCACATTGGTGTGCACGTGGTGAGATGGTCGGATCACAGCGGGGATGGCGTGAACCCTGGCCGGGCCATAGGAACGTGAGGAACTAGGGGTTTCCTACGCGGAAACAGAATGTATTGATGAACTTACAGATTTTAATAGCACTGAGGAGTATGTCAGCAGAGATTAAAAAATATTTTCATTTATTAACTTTTTCTTTGTTACATATCTAATTTCCATGAGATTTTAACGGATTTTTTTTCTAATATCTGCATAGAAATATCCTCTATGTGTTTTTATTTATTTTTAAATTCCTATATCTGAAATCAGATGTTTAAGAAGAAAAAATAAAATACTAAAATGTGTAGTGAACTGTAAGCAGCAGATTTTGAAGTCAAAAAACCTGACACAAGCCTATCATCAAGATTCTTCTTATTGTACTGTTGGATATCTTTCTATCTATACTATGATTTATTTCTGAATAAAGACCTTGTCTCGTCACAATGCCTACTATGGAAAGTCCAGTGATGCCTCAATTCAAACAAAGTCTATGTTTGATATAACCATTTTCAGCCTTCAATTAGCAGCATTCCCATAGTAAACCAGCCATAACAGGCAATCCAATGTTTGTCATCTCAGCATGGCAAACTTCTTAATGCAGTGAAAAATGTACCATTAAAATACCTTGGATAATCATCTATAGATTATTCTACCACATATAAATTTTAAATTGTATGTTTGTTCTGTATAAAAGTGCATCAGCTTATTATTCGTTTGCTATCAAAAATAAGATTATTCATTGTGGTCTAGCAGAAAATCAGCTATAACTATGATGGTGGTTGGCCTAACCATAGTCAATGCATAAGTACTTCTTAGAGACATCAAGTTTGCTGGTATTCAGGGCTGTAGTGATTTCCAGCAGAATTCATCATAGTCAAAAAGTAGTCAAGACCCCAAAAATCAGAAAGGCAAATCTTTGGCAGCTTAGGGTACTATTGTGTAGAATCCTTCAGAAAACTGTTCACAGAGATAAAGGGATGGTTGAAAGGATATATTTAAATACACTTTTACTAGTGCACAAGAGCTTGGCTAAGTCCAGATCTCTTAGCCAAATTAAAATGAAAAAAAAAAAAAATTACACAGGCAGCGATGACAAGGTATACATTCCTGGAGTGAAGGGAAGAGAACAGGAAAGCTATGGAAAAACAAGAATTGAACTTGCTAGAAGTCTAAAAAGCAACAAGAAAATTGTATTCTAGTACATATGAAAAGAAAGGAGAATAAAAGAAACTATGCCCTCTGTGATCAATGAAACAGACTTTACTATGACCAACATGGAAAAGGCAGGGGTACTTGATGAATTTTTTGTCTCATTCTTCAGTGACAAGTATTCTAGCCACAAATCAATTCAAAGAATCAAAAACAGAGACTAGGAGAACGAAGAAATGTCCAGTGTAGGAGATTGTTTTTGATGCTGTCTCTGTTGCTGTTAAGAATTTTTTTTAAAAAATAATTGAAAAATTGAAGAGATATATGAAGAGAGGTATGTAAAGAATGCAAAAGGCATATGTATGATGCAAGAGAGCCCAGTAACAGCAACAAAAGTAGGATAGAAAAGGAAAAGATGGAAATAAGGTGTTTCTGTAAACTTAGATGATATCACTTTACACACTAGCTATACATAACAACCTAAATCTTCCTGCAAACAATAGAAAAGAATCAGAACTTGCTCCAGTAAACTGAAATTTTATTATGCTTACTGTTGTTCCACTGAGCCTTTTACCAAAACTGTTCTCCCTCTAGATGTAAATAGAATGTTTTCTGTGCTGGTATTTCTATATTTGCATTAAGAAACAGTCTCCAAACAGAGTATAGAGTCTTAGGATGCTTGAACTCATGCTGTCTTCCCAGAAGATGATGTCTTGGAAACTGAAAGAACTAGGCCTTTCTGTCTAGTCTAGTTTTACAAAGAAATTATTTGTTTACAGAAAGCCTAATCCTGCCATTAGGAACAGTTGGTTTTGAATATTACAAAAAGGTTCCTCATGAAGAGGATGGTCAGACACTGGAACAGGCTCCTCAGGGCAATAGTCATAGCTTCAAACCTTCAGGAATTCATGAAGTTGTGGATAATAATCTCAGAAATATGGTTTAATTTTGTTGGTTCTGTGATGAGACAGGAATTTCACATTGTGAAACTTGCAGATCTCTTCCAACTCAGGATATTCTATGATTCTATAGTTTTCTTTCCCTTGGAAAATCCTGTAACAGGTTCCTAATACATCATCATTAGTACAGCTTTATCCTGTGAACTTGATCCAGAGATCACTGGTAAGTATCTGCATCTTTCTGAAGATCTTGAAGGAATTAATCCTGGGAAAGGTCGTGGAACATCCACCAGTATTCCCAGTTCCTTCTTCACAAAGATATATTCATCACCAATCTCTACTGATATTGGGGATTACCTTGACCCTGGTGTAGGACCTTGTACTTGGCCTTGTTGAGCATCTTGTGATTTGCATAGTTTAATCTCTCAAATTTGTCTAGGTCTTGAGACGGACAGTATACCTTCCCTCCAACTTGTTGACTGCACCACTCATCTAGGTGTTGTCTGTAAACTCACTGTAGTACACTGAGGTTGTACTCAATCCCATCATTTCTATCTGAAGATATATATATATGAATATATATATGAAGATATGAAATTTAATCCCACTATCTGTATCAATTGGGAAGATATTAAGTATTATTTGCCCCACTTTAGACTCTTGTGGAACATCTCTCATCAGTGATTTCCACTTGGACATTGAGGTATGTACTACAACTATTTGGACATTATCTTCTCTAAGAATTCATGTCGTAATTATAGCGAAGGTTTTTTGTTTCTTGTTTAAATTCTTGTTTAAATGTTACTGTAGACTTTTTGTGTGTGTGTGTGGAAAAAAAACTTACATTTTTAAAAAATATTTTTAAAATGGAATGATTTGGAAAAATAATTTTCTTTTTTTCTGAATACCTGCTGGAAACCTATTGTGAAATCAAAATCTAGTCGAAAACTTAAATTCAATCATCTTATTCAGTGTCTGCAGGAAAAACAAAAGCTTTAAATAAATCGAGATTTGTAATACTACTAAAAATCTGTTTCCAAAATGTCTCCAGCTTGCTGATTTAAAGAAAATTTATATATACATATAGATATGTTAATTTTTTGCCATCTCTTTTTATCCAGGTGCCAGGATTCATTTTTCTTTTTGAAAACTTTTTGAAATTTTGTCTTTTATTGTTGTTGTTATGAAGCTCGCTGGGCCACACGTCTCAAAAAGAAAAGCAAAATATTATCTCTTACTTCCAAAGTGATTTTAGATGCAAAAGTTTTTAGGATTTAATATTGCTCTAGTCCTTGATAATTGTGACACTTTAAAAGCAAATAGGTCCAATGCATGTGATTTTAGTAAAAAATAAATTTATTTATTATTCTTTTAACTGTTTTCTGAACTACTGACAGTGCATTTATTAAAATTCTGCAATATTAACTATTAAATATGCTTACTTGAGTCTACCAGATACTTTGCTATCAAAGCACACACTTCCAGAGGTTTGCATATAAGGTAGCAATATGAACTACCTGCTATGTGCACAAGGGATATTTAGGTATCTAAAAATGCTAGTGCTGAAGCAGATAAAGAAGGAGCTTATATGAGTATAAGTACTTTGAAATACTGTTTTTTCAGTAGATCTAATAATGGATAATGTTCTTCTAATGTTTTTAAATTTGGATATTTTAATAATCGGTAACAATTATATGGGTTCAGACATTGCATTTGAAGATAAGAAAAATGCAAAGCAAGGTAATAATTCTAAGAAATGTTACCAGCTGGCTCTCATTCTCTCTCTTCCCCTCGTTTTTTTTTTTTGTTTTGTTTTTGTTTTTGTTTTTGTTTGTGTGTGTGTGTGTCTGTGTGTTTTTGTTTGTTTGTTTGTTTTGCTTGTTTGTTTTTTGCTTTTTTTTTTAGTTTGTGTCTAGTTTCTCTATTGCAATATGTTGGATCAATTAAAAGATTTCTAAATTTGTCATTCATTCATGAATCTTTTCTTTACCTAACATCTATTTTTTCATCCAAATGGTAAGTGAAATTCAACTTTCTTCCCCCATTTTTGTAAAAGGCAGAAGAGTATAAATATGAGAAAATGAGCATTCCCAAGTTCTTTTATCTTTCTCTTTTATTCCCCAAGTTTAGACTTTCTAAACTTTAGAGAAGCGCAGTGATTTTGAACTTCTATTAGTCATTTTCTGTTTCTTCATTTAATTCAATTAGTTTTCTTAATATCCAAGCAGAAAATCCTTTCTTAGAACTATTTCTGAGGAATTTCTATACAGAAACATATTTGTATACTCAATATATCTGATGTATCTTCATGCACTTTCTGAATATTGAGTAGATCTGGCAAATGCTGTGTAAATAACAGTTCCTATGAATACATTACACATTTGTAATCAATGACATTTCTTTCCTCTTCCAGTGATTTAGACTAAACTATCTTAACATAAATTTTGATGTGCATTTATAATTATATACATTATAGGTCTACAAAGTATATACAATGCCAGCATACATAATACTGCATTAGAAATTTTAGATTTCTTTTTCTGTTTTTCCTGTTGATTACAGCTGATGGAGTCATGAATAGAACTGCAACATTTTTAAAGAAATATGTCAAATTTCCAACTTGAATTTTGGGAATAGCTTCCTTTCTTGTTCTTACCATGCAAATTTCTCTGCTAGAACAGAAATGTGAAAGGACATTGGCCATTTAGAATTTCAAAATTAATAATGATTATTTGCTTTGGAAAAAAAAAAAAAAAAAAAACAACTTTTAAGCATTTGATAAAAATTGAAACAAAAAACTATTTATCCCTATCTTTGCATTAACTCTTTCATTGCTTGAGACTTAAATAGTAGTAAATAGTAATGGTATAGTAATGATAATGCTAATGATATTACTAAAGTAATAGTAATAATAGTGATTTCAATAATAATTATTATTATAAAAATTGAAAAGCTATACAGTCCTGTAGAGGATTTTAAATGCATATAAGATTAAGATAATTTTCATTAGAGATCCTGATTAACACTAGATGAATATTCCATGTTCATGTATGCCTATTTAATCAGAAACAGGTTTTTCAATGTTTCTCCTTTTCCAGAGAGACATCTTTATACTAGTGGGAATAGAACTTGTATGTGTGCATATTTCATCTTAGTATGCTTCATTATATTGTTTGTGAGATGAACAAATGATTTTTTTTTTTTTTTTTTTTTTTTTTTTTTTTTAAAAATNTTAAAAAATTTTTTTTTTTTTTTTTTTTTTTTTTTTTTTTTTGTAAACATGTTGATAAATGTGGTTTATGCTTCATATGCTTTTAATTTACTAGGCCAGTACTTTCCATTAAAAGATGGCTCTCATTACAAGGAATTTTGTTATGGAACTATGCATTATGTTTAATTCTCACTCAATTTAAAAGAAATACTTTGGAAACAAATACATCAAAGTACAGGGAAGTTGTTAGTAGCTATTCTTTTTTTAAACAGACTAGAAAATTCATTTTATGATTGGGGCCTGGGGCAAAGAAACAATCAAATCTCTTGTAATGGAGTTGTAGAATCTGTGTAAATGACCCCTCTGATCTATCTGGAGCTTTTTCTGCTCTTTGTTAGTGACTTTTTATTCTTTCCCTTCTCTGAAGAATTATTATTATTATTATTTTTTAATCTAAAGTTGATAATTTAAATGGATGAACTATGCTTTGTTCTTCCTTTCAGTACTGGATACAAAATACATGTCAATATCATAAAAAGAAGTATTAATTTCAAAAGAGTATACTACCCAGAAAAAATTCACTATTAGTTAGGAAATAATGTTTTTAGTGTCTAGTTCAAATCTTATACTGATCTTCTGGTAAAAAGAGCTAATTTCAGGTAATCCTAATTTCAAGTATGTGAAGTTAGTTTGTCAGTCTGGTTTCTAGCATAAAATGCTGTATTTCACAAATAATACTCTCCAGATGGCATCAATTTTTAGAATTGTAGAAAACTTGTAAAGATAGAAGATCCTGAAAGGACAAACAAACAGAACTACCCATTTGTTCTTTGAAATTCTATATTCTAAGGAAATGCAGTGAGTTTCTTATAAGACACAATGACAGCTTTTTACTGGTGAGTCAAGGTTCATTTACTTGTAAGAACATAAATGACTGTTTCTTTTGCATACTCATTAGTTTTTATATGCACTAAGAAATTGAGAAACAGCCCAGTGGTTACTTTCACTAATATGTAAGTGAAAAAAAATTGAAATTTTGTTGACAAAATTGACATTTTGTTCTTCAAATTCTCTCTCTCTCTCTCTCTCTCTCTCTCTCTCTCTCTGTTTATGAATACACAAGTATCTGAATGAGGAGTAGATAAACAATTGTAGCCTTAGTTTCTGATTTTGCAACTAGTTTAGATAAAGGTGCTCTGGTTCTGCAAGAAACTTTATCTCTCTTCTACAGAATATTTAAATAAAACACTGCTAAAAGAACATAGAATTCATATGTACATAAGTTGTGATGCTATGTCCTCTAAGCTGATTACTCTTAAAAGATTATCATCGTACAAATATAGAATCATTGAATAGAACCATAGAGTGGCTTGGGCTGGAAGAGAACACAAGGATGATCAAACTCCAACCCTTTCCCCCAGGCAGGATTGTCAACTGCTAGATTAAGTACTAGATAAGATTGCCCAGGGCCCCATCCAACCTGGTTTCAGGTTCTAGGGACAGGGCATCCACAGCTTCATTGGACAATCTTTTTTTTTACTTTCCATTTCTCCTGAAAATATATTTTTTAAATATACATGAGAGAAATGTTTAATACATGAGAGAATATTTTAAAAAGGTGGGGAATGTCTTCTTAATAAAAAAAAATATTTGCATTAGTCTTTTGAATTTTAAAGCTGTGATAAACGTTAAGTATGAGTAATATAAGTAATCATTCTAAATTCTAAAAAGAACAACAACAACAAAATGTCTTCTGCAGGCAAAAATATGCAAATTGTCAAATATGAAGTGAACATAGTGATGATTTAAAAAGTAAACAATTCACTTAGCAGTTCATTCAAACATTGATGAATAAAAACTAAGTCAGTGCTGCTAAATAAATTAATTTATGATTAAGTACTTCTCACTTCTGCCCAAATATCTGTTTCTGAGCCAAAAAAAAAAAAAAAAAAAAAAAAAAATTTTTTTAAACCNAAAAAAAAAAAAAAAAAAACCACCCTTTTGAGTTGAGATAAAAATTATTTACTAAGACAGTAAAGTAAGACAGTGATAATAGCAATGATAATATATATATATATATTTACAAAATAAGTGATGTACAAAGATATTTCTCACCACTCACTGTTCAATGACCAGTCTCCAAACAGTGTCTGTTTTTCCAGCCAACTCATTTCAATTTAATAGTTTTTTTTCACATTATGTCATATGCTATGGAACATTCCCTATGCCAGTTTACGTCATCTGTCCTGGTTCTGTACCCTCCCATCTTCTTGAGCTCTCCCACATCCCTTGCAGTCAGGATGGTAAGAGAAGCTGAAAAATTGAAACTTTCTTGTCTCTGTACGGTTTTTGCTCAGCAAAAAGTAGAACATTTGTGTGTTACCAACATTGTTTTTCTTCTAAAGCCCAAATGTAGCATCTTGCTATGAAAAAAACAACTGTCTAAACTGAAATCAGGATGTTCTTTCCCACTTTTGGGTCTAATTATTATAACACGATATACAGCATGCACTTACTGTCCAAAGCCTTAATGTTCATCTTTTATTCCTTCTCAATCTTACTCTTTCAGAGAGCTGACCAAGGTCCTGAAAAAACATAATAGTTAGTAGAAGTAACACAAATAAAACTTATTGGACAAAATCTAATCGTCTTTGAGAACGCCACGTGAGCTTGAGAAGGGGGACCTATGTCTAATTTTAGAATTAGAAAAGCCTATCACTCTACCACTCTTTTAGGCCAGGTAGGAAGGGTGGAGGATTTGCCTTCTATGTTAAAGAGTGGATAGACTGTGAGGAGCACTCTCTGTGAAATGGTGAGGAGCAGGTCGAGAGCCTGTGGGTTGGAATTTAGAATTGGACTAATAAAGGGTACCTGGTGGTGGAGGTCTACTACAGGCCACCTGGTCAAGGGGAGTCTGCTGATGAGGCCTTCTTCCTTCAGCTGCAGGAGGCATCCCAGGCACATGTCCTGATGGGGGATTTCAGCTATCCAAATATGTGCTGGGAAAACCACACAGCTAGCTGCAAGAGATCTGGAAATCTCCTAGAGTGCATGGATAACTTTCCGGTTCAGGTATTGGATTGACCTACCAGAGGTGAAGTGCTGCTGGATCTGCTGCTCACCAATGCAGAGGAGATTATTAAAGGTCAGGCTGAGGGAAAAGAAGGGATTGTACAAGCTGTGGAAACAAGGGCGCGTCACCTGGGGAGAATACAAAGATGCTGCCTGGCCTTGCAGAGAGGGGATTAGGAAAGCCAAGAGGAAGATGGAACTGAACTTGGTGAGAGATATTAAACAACAAGAAAAGATTTGATAGATGTCTGGCTCCAATTAGCAGAGCTAGAGGGGAGATTCTTTGATACACCCAGAGTGAGACTGATACACAAGTGAAGTCAAACATCTTCCAACCAGTTTATTATCAATTAAAGTGATAGGTAAGGGAAAGGCCAGCAATTATCATGAATAAGGTCAATGCGGAAGGGAAGGTGAGCAGTAGGAAAGAGATAAAAGAGCAAGAGTTATATAAAGTGGGATAGTCACCACAGAAGATCCAGCAGTGTCTTGCTGTCCACTGTTCCGACTGTTCAAGGCCAATGCAAGGTTAAGGGCACAGGGAGAGGCAGTGGCAGAACGCCTGGCCTTAGGCAGCAAGCAGATAAACAGTAAGCAACCAATAGCGTGTCCAGGTGAAACAAGCAGGTCTCAGGTAGCAGGCCCAAGAGAATCAGGCAGCAAGCAAGTATTGCACCACGAGGCATCCAATATCAGAACAACCGTTCCTTGGTTGTAGGTGCCTTTTTCTATTCTCTTCTTCTGTCAGCATGACATTCCTGGCTCTAAGGTTAGAGTCATGTGGAGCACCTGTGGGTATGCAGGTCCTCTGGATGGTTATCTCTTATGAGATGTGCCAGAAAAGGCTGCTTATCAGCCATATAGCAGTTACTTATCTCTCATTGCCACTGGCCCACAAGTCTTCAGATAAAAGATTTCTTGGACTTGTTCAAGACTGTCTTGGACTTGTCCAAGACTTACCTGGACTTGACCGTCTGTTGAAATTGTCCAGTATCAAGCTTTGAGACAAAGGTGCAGAAACAGTTTCTTACAATAGGTACATTGGCCAGAAGAGGCAGGCCAAAGAGAACATACCTCCTTTGGTACAGCAGAGATGGAGAATGCTGAAGTATTAAGTGAGCTTTTTGCCTTGGTCATCACTAGCAGCCAGAATTATTATATTTCCTGAAGCTTGTGTCTGTGAGCTCCTAGGTGGGAACAGGGGGAGTAAATCCCTCCCTGCAGTAATGGCAGAGTAAGTCCAAGACCACCTTATGACACTGAATTTATACAAGTTTATGGGGCATCCCAGGTCCTGAAGAAGATGGCTGATGTTTCTGAGCTACTTTCTGTTGTATTTGAAAAATTGTGGCTGTCAAGTGAAGTCCCTGGGGACTGAAAAAAAGGAAATGTCACTCACATTTACAAGAAAGGGAAGAAGGAGGATCCAGGGAACTGCAGGCTGATGAGCCTCACCTATGCCTGGGAAGATCTTGGAAAAAATCCTCCTAAAAGACATATTAAGGCACTTGAGATACAAGCCCGTGATCTGAAATAGCCAGCATGGCTTTAAAAGGAGAGGTCATGCCTGACCAATCTTGTGGTCTTCTACGGTGGAGTGATGTCATAGGTGGACAAAGGAAAGGTGACTGATGTCATCTATCTGGACGTGTGCAAGGCCTTGGACATGGTCCCCCACCAGATACTTATCTCTAAATTGGAGAGATACAGATTTGGGGGTGAACTATTTAGTGGATAAAGAATTGGTTGGAAGGTTGTAGACAGAGGGTTGTGGTGAAGGGCACTATGTCCAGGTGAAGGCCAATGATAAGCTGTGTCCCTCAGGGGTCCGTCTTAGGATAGGTGCTCTTCAACAACTTCATTGGTGGCATAGACACTGGGCTCAAGTGCACCCTCAGCAAGTTTGCCAATGACACCAAGATGAGTGGTGTGGTTGACATGTTACAAGGAAGAGATGCCATCCAGAGGGGCCTTGATAAACTCAAAAGGTGGGCTTATTTGAAATTAATGAGGTTCAACATAGCAAAGTGCAAGGTTTTGCACTTGGGTCAGAGTAATACCAGATATGTATACAGACTGAGAAAATAACACCTTGAGAGTAGGTTCTCTCTCACCTGCAGAGAAGAACCTGGAGGTCCTGATGAATGAAAAACGGAACATGAGCCAGCAGCATACACTTGCAGCTCTGAAGGTCAAAGGTATCCTAGGTATCCTGTGTTTTATCAGAAGAGGACTGGCGAGCAGGGAGAGGGAGGTGATTGTTCTTCTCTACCCTGCCGTCACGAGGCCCCAGCTGGAGTACTGCATTCAGGCTTGAGTCCCCAATACAGGAAAGATGTGGAGCTGTTGGAGAGGGTACAGAGAAAGGCCATGAGGGTGATCAGAGAGCTGGAGCACCTCTCCTACAAAGACAGGCTGAGGGAGCTGGGTTTGTTCAGCCTGGAGAAGAGAAGGCTGCAAGGAGATCTCATCTCAGCTTTCCAGTATTTAAAAGGGGATTATAAACAGGAAGGGAAACAACTTTTTACAAAGGTAGACAGTGCTAAGACAAGGGGGAATGGTTTTAAGCTCAAGGAGTGAAGGTGTCACAGACTTATCTAGATCAATCTGTGCCTGTGACAGGTGGCAGCAGGCCTGCAGGCTCCCTGGCCCCAAAATGTGGAGGGAGAACAGGAATGATAGGAAAATGGGAGCTGGGCCCAAAAACAGGACAGTGGGAATGATTTAAGGAGGAAAACTTAATTTTACTAAATATGATGTTGGAATGGAGATAACAATATAATACAATTGAAATTGAGGCTAATAAATCAAATAAGAGAGAGAGCATCCGAAACCAAAAGGCCTACTTTGAACTGAAGGTGTGCAGCTGGGGAGCACCCCCACATACTGCCAGGCAGCGAGCAAGAGAGAGCCAGAGTGCCAGATCCTGTAACTTCCTCTCGTGACTTATCTTCCTCTCTGAACATGAAGTCCCCCTGGAATATTTAGTTCTTCTTCTCTTCTGAGAACCAGGTATCCAGAAAGTTGTCAGTCCATGGAACTGGAGTGTTTACTCTTTAATTACCCGTGCTTTACATGATGTTATGATGTGGAATACCAATAGCAAAATTATAAAACCATGACAGAAGGTTTAAATTAGATGTCAGGGGGTAGTTCTTTACAGAAAGAGTGGTGAGGTGCTAGAACAGGCTGCTTAGAGAGGTTGTGGATGTCCATCCCTGGAGATGTGCAAGACTAGGTTGGCTGGGGCACTGGGCAACCTGATCTAATACCAGATCTGGAGGTTGATGGCCCTCCTGTGGTAAGGGGGTTGGAATTGATGTTCCTAGGAGTCCTTTCCAACCCAAGCTATTATGTGATTCTATGATTCTATGATAAGGGAGGACTGGGCCATCGCTGATGCCATGCTTTTTGTGTGACATCACCTCCCACTACTCTGTCTTGGCATAGCTTCCAAAAAGATATGCTACGTGATCTTCTTATTTTTCATATTTTGTGGTCTTCATCCTTTCTGTTGCTGAGCTCCCATTCAATCAGAGTTTTAGGGCAATGCAGCTGATTTAATTGGTCATACATATTCCACCACTGGCTACGTAGGATCAGAAAACTGTCTGATGTCAGCAGGAATTCTGTTCTTGCCTGTGTTGGAATAATTTGTCCTGATGTGGTTTCTTCATTGCCCTATATTATTGTGAATTTTCTAAAACAAAGAAAGGACAATCTCTGTCTCTCACAGTACAGCTTTGCCACCCAGATTTCAGAGGATTTTGCTTGGTGGTATTCAGTGTAGAATTTGGAAAAATGAAGGGTTTACATTTACACAATAGAAGTACAATTTCCTTATAGAAAATTTGCTGTTCTCATGCTTGGAGGGTGGGAGAATTTGTCATTTTAGCAGTTAAATAGATATGCACAAAGTACCATATGATACACAAACTATGTCTCCACATCACAAGTGTCTCAGAAATTGTGAAGTGCATTGATCACATACTATTAGAATTGAAAGAAAGAAAGCAAATCAATATTTTATATTGATCAACATTAAAATTACTTTACAGATACTGTCACTTCTAAATTCATTTAAACTCATTGGCTTGAGTATAAAGTTGCTATTTTAACAAGTCTTAAATTACAGTCTGTCAGGATAAGCTGTAAAGCACATGTACTGCATATAATTAAGTCCTTTGACTTCACAGAAGATGGTGAAACTTTTTTTTTTTTTATTAACGTATTTTAATTAGCCTGCTGCTACAGTTGTTCACTAGTCATGTAACTGACTTCCAACACTGTTCATCTGTACATTTCTGATCAACCATACTACAAGTTTTTGTAGAGCCCATTTTTGTTGCTTTCTTTCCCCACCTCCCTCCCCCCACAGGTGGAGATGGGAAAACACTTATTTTTGTCATGCATATTTTCCTTTTCTGATATGATCACAAATCAATATATAGTTAATTGGTAAGAGTGAATGAAGTGTTTAGAAGAGAACATGAGCTCAGAGAACAAATTCTTTTATATCATGGAAAGATAAAGTTTAATTAAAAGCCAGTGTAATTTTTGATTAGTGGAGTGTGTCATAATTGAGGGGAAAGAAAAGGTATATCTAAAAATGTTCAGAATAACATGTATACTTGAGTTAAGAAAAATTACTGAATAATTATCACTGTTTCAATTAAATTACAAAAGAGATAAAGCTAAGCAGGTATTTGTTCAATTTTTACAGTATAAAGGATCTGTGTTAGGAACCTACAGATACCTTCTTTCAGTCTCATGGTGTTGTCAACTGCACTAAGATGCTCTCATTCTTTTAATCTAGACTTGTATGTACATTTAGGATCACATATCTTTTCAGTATTTCACCAGTAACTGTGAGACTGTGGAGTTATTTCATATTTTCAAGATTCTTTGTCAGTTACATTTGAAATACTTTCTCTTATGCAGCTGTTTCCTGTTATTTTGTACATCCATTTAAAATTAAATGCTTATACAATATCTTGAGTACAAAGAAATTTGCTTTTGTGATTCTGACAAATACTCAGTAGTAACAGGCAGATAGGGTTAAGCTTTATGAAAATGAAATACTTTAATGAGAATAACTGAAAAATATCAGGGAAAGGTTCTTACTGATTTTTGCCACATTTTACTTTTTTCTTACTCAAATTCTTGAATATGTTTTCCACTTTAAAATTCTTCAAAAGGAAAGATGTTTATATTTATATCTACAGAATACAATTCGCCTTGCCTTGCCTTGCCTTGCCTTGCCTTGCCTTGCCTTGCCTTGCCTTGCCTTGCCTTGCCTTGCCTTGCCTTGCCTTCCCTTCCCTTCCCTTCCCTTCCCTTCCCTTCCCTTCCCTTCCCTCCTACTCTTTTCATTTTTATTGAAGAAAGCTTATCTAGTGCTTCTCCAGAAGTAGACTCATTCTTTCTAGAAGTTATTGAAGAGCTAGTCCATGAATAATAACAGGTGAGGCAAGTATATATCATAGACTGAAAAACAGATCATGTGTTGCTCTGTTGTTTAACATAAAATAACTTTATGTGAAATAGTCAAAGCTTCTATGGAATATTCTATAGTACTCAACTATACAAGCAAAATAATAATAATTATAACAATAATAATAATAATAAATTCTAGATTAAAAGTCTACAAAAAAAGCAGCTACAATGTTAAGAAGCCCTTGTTTTGGACAGGAATAAGCTTATCTTCTTGTGTAATTATCTTTGTACATTTAAAATATACAATGGATTGATGCTCAGGCTTAAATATGCGGACTTTCAGCAAGGGAACTGCCTGTTTTGTTTTTGTTTGTTTATTTGTATTGAATCATAGAATGTCTTGAGTTAGAAAGAACCCACAAGGATCATTGAATTCAACTCCTGGCTCTGCATAGGACTACCCAAAATTCAAACTTTATTTCCAAGCATTTCTCAGTCACACATTGATCAGCTGGGTCTGTCTGTTCCTGTCAGTATTGTTCCTTCCTACTGAAACTTATCCTTGTCTTTATATCTCTCTATCATGACCATACTGCAGGCTGAATATCACATAAGAAACATGAGCAGACCTGAATTTTTATATTATCCTTTGGTGGCAGTTCATTTGGAGTGAATGTTTTATTTCCTGTTTTGCACTAGCATAAAAGCAATTGAAGTCCTTCAGAGTGAGAGAAAAATAAATGCAAAATAAAGATTTTCTGATTTTAGTGGCTGCTTAGTTAAAAACAAAACAATATGTTGCATCCCATTTAGAAGACAAAACAGTTTTAGACAAAACTCCTGACAAGAATTCTTAACAAGAAACAAGTAAATAGTCCAGAAGATTTCTTTATCTTTTCACTCGCCCTCTTTTTTTCTGTCCCTTCCTTCTCTCTTTCTCTTTCTTCTCTCTCTCCCTTCAGCTCCCCTTTTTGTTCCTAGAACATTCTGTTTCTTTTACAAGCTAACAAGTTTGATGTGGCCCTGTGTCTCATTCCCTTCCAGGCTTGCAGCTGTTTTGGCAACAGAAGAAAAAATCCCCATAACAAATCAAATAAAAACCCATTCTGTGAAGAGGAATTGAAAACAGCAGGCCTCAAAGAGGACTGCACATGAGATGCCTTGTTCTGGCTTTCAACACAACTCAAATCAGAAACACATTACCATAATCTGAAACAGCCCACTGTTAACACAAGACAGATGGTGAGTAATAACCCATGCATCATTAATAAATAAATTCCAGCATTAAAGGCTTTTCGAAGTATGACAATATTATCCAGGCAAAATTACTACCCTTTTCCCTCCCCAAAATTATTTCACTCTGTTGTGGGTCTATCTCACTCTTTTTCTCCTTTTTAGTGATTGTCCTTTGAAGGAAGTTAAACATGGTGCAAGTTTTAACCAGATGAAACCCATCTTAGTGTACAGATCTGCAATTCCAGAGGGAAAAATAAAATAGCTGCCAAAGTGTAATAGCTTCCATGTACTTGTATTGGATCAATAAATGACAATTTATAGCATTGCACTCCATTGGCTTTCTTTGCCTTCTCTGGTTTTCTACTGTTCTTATATTTCACTACCCTTTTCAAGCAAGAATTTTCCAGTAACTGAAAGATATATGTGGAACTTTTTGTTTTATCTTCCACAAATTATACCATCTATTTTCTCTTCTTTCTTACCTATTTATTTCAGATATAATTTGGGGTAAAATATCTACCATTTAAACTTTAAAAACTGCTTGAGAGTATTGAAAATCAAATACGGTATACTTACCACAATATTTTTGTGCCTGACCGATGTGATTATATAACTTATGGGGGAGGGAGAACAGGTAGGATGAAATTTTTACAGGGCGTCACACAATTCTAAGTACAGAACTTGAACCCTAGGTAATATTCAAAAAACTGTACTTTACCAGAGTGTATGATGTAACACTCAGCACTAGGATATACATCTACCATAAAGACAGGACTGGGTCCAAATATTTCAATCATGAAAACTGCCATGATTCTGCAGTGGAACTTTGATGGTGGAATATTAAAAGATGATGTGCATGGGATGTGTTTTGCACTCAACATTACCCTGACTCCTGTGTTCTACAGCAATTTGCTCTTGTGGTTCAGCAATGATGCTATTACCTATGAGATGAGTTAAAGAAATGACTAAAGCATGAGTATTCAATATTTGGGCTTGCTTGGGCTACACTGACTGTAAAGGAATTGCACTGGACTGCATATAAGATATATTACTTAGTTAATATATACAAATAACAAATTGTGTGTGTACGTATATATAGATACGTATAATAAAAATATTAGAAAAAGAGAGCAACAAAAGCATAAAATAAGTGGGATATTTGACCTTGTTTATGCGCAACTACTGCATTAATATTTGGTTCAGTGGAAGTGGTTGCAATTCTTACTGAGTTCTCAAGGTGATTGTCTGAGATGTGTGATGACATATTACTCCTCCTGAGATTCATCCTTGAAAGCAGTTGTTCACATATGTAGATACTGCCAAACACTGATGACATGAATTAGGTGTGATTGTGAAGCTCAGGACATTTTTCTCTGGTAGGACAGGACTGATTAAAGTCCAGGAAAGAGATATGATCAAATTTTTGAGTTGAATATCTAATTGCAACTCTCTAAATTCCATTTGAATATTTGCAGGTCATGTATTTATGTGGACTGAAAATGGAGTCACAAATAAAAAAAAAAAAAAAAAAAAAGATGCTTTTTTCAGAAATCTTGAAATCTATTCCCAAATTCCGTTTAGCTGTGTATTTTTTTCCTGTTCACAGGACTGTGTTTAGCCAGTGCATTAAAATGCATAAAATTATTTGCTGTAGCTTGAGTTGGCACTGCACTGTACCCTCCTTGTGTTCCAGTTTCAGCCTAGGAAGACCTGATTGCACAGCACTGTCTGTTGCTGAGTGATGGGAATATGCCTAGGGCTGAGATGGGTCACTTAGTGGGGCAGAACTTCCACTCTGATGGCACAGGGCAGGAGAACCACATTGCAACCTGTGTTGGGCTGCATGTTATCCACTGGTTGTGGGTTGGACATGCCTGAACTACAGTATTGTAACAGGGAGTGGTATATTGGCAAAACTGCAATCTGAGTAAATTCCAGGGTGTTTATTTATGTTTTGAATTACTTAAATTTAATTAGAGAATCTATATTTATTTAAATTTAATTCTTATCATAAAATGTTTATGATATTCATATCAATTATATTCAAGATAGTAATTTATGTGCAATTGTAACAATTATTGAAATTCTTTCCTGCTTTTATACTTATTTATTTGCCTTTCATGTAGCAAATGAGATAGGTGCTTTTATTTTATTTTACTCTATTTTACTTTATTTCATTTCATTTCATTATTTCATTTCATTTCATTTCATTCTATCTTTAATATAACAAAATAGTCAGAATGAATGATTTTCTCTACTAATTTGAGGAACTCCGTGATTTTTTCTCCAGAGGATTTTGAGCATGGTGATGCAAAAAAGCCACTGTTTTTCAGACATATTTCTGTGATATGACTATTTTCCTATTTTACTATCTTCCAGTTAACGGCCATAAACTGCAGCATAGGAAGTTGTATACCAATATGTGAAAGAACTTCTTCATGGTGAGGGTGATGGAGCACTGGAATAGGCTCCCAGGGAAGTTGTTGATTCTCCATCTCTCGAGATATTCAAGACCCACCTGGACACCTACCTATGCAGCCTGTTGTAGGGAGCCTGCTTTGCAAGGCAATTGGACTCAATGATCTCTAGAGGTCCCTTATAACCCTGACAATTCTGTGATCTTTGACTATCACAGAATGATCCTTGTTTCTTTCTACAGCAGATATTTCCAAGTGATTACTTTTAGAATCATCACAGAATGGCTTTAATAGGAAAGAACCATAAGGATCGTCTAAGTGCCAATTCCCCAACCATGGACATGGTTGCCACTACCTAGATCAGGTTACCTAGGGCAACCTCCGGGGTTTGAGTATCGACAACTCTCAGGGAGATGTTAGGTCATGGCTTGAACCAGGTGCATAGAAGGAGCATGTGGTGAAGGGGTCTGGCTGGTCCAGAGAGCACAGGCACCTGCATATCCCATGTGACCAGAAGAGGTGGACTCAGAGTGGAGCCACCGTGGGATCATATACAGGCAAGACACAGAAGGGAGAGCATCTCTTAAACCTAGACTGTTTTCTGGGGGGCAGTGCTGCTTAGCTACAGGTTTCCTTCACTAGCTGGCTGAGTTCAACTCCTCTTTCTGTATATGGCTGTTGGCCTACCTGCTTTGACTGGTATCTCCAAGAACCTGTGAGAAGTAATTGTTCTTGTTTGTGAACGGCAAAAAAATTAAAAAAAAAAAAAAAAAAAAAAAATCTTATCTGGGANGGCAAAAAAAATAAAAAAAAAAAAAAAAAAAAAAAATCTTATCTGGGAAACTTGTTCCAGTGCCTTATTACCCTCTGAGAAAAAATTTCCTCCTAACATCTAACCTAGATCTCCCCTCTTTTAGTTCAATGTCGTTCACCATTGTGAAATTACCTACAGACAATGAAAAAATGTCATAGCAATGTGCCCTCACAGCCCAGACGCAAACTGTATCCTGGGCTGCATCAAAAGAAGTGTGGCCAGCAGAGTGAAGGAGGTGATCCTGCCCCTCTACTCTGCACTGGTGAGGCGTCATCTGGAGTATGCATTCAGATGTGGAGTTTTCAGTATAGGAGAGACATGAACCTGTTAGAGCGCATCCAAAGAAGGGCCATAAAAATGATCAATGGAATGGAATACGTCTCATACAAGGACAGGCTTCAGCTTGAAGAAGAGAGGCTCTTAAGTGTCCTGATAACAGCCTTTCAATATCTAAAGGGGAACTACAGAAAAGAAGGGGACAGAATCTTTAGCAGGGACTGTGGAGATAGAACAAGGAGAAATGGTATTGTCATGATTTTATGATTTTTGTTATTGGTGTTACTCAACATCATGTAGTACACTGGGAGTTAAAGAGTCAATGCTCCAGTTCCATGGATTGTCAGTATTTCTTGGTATACCTATTTCTGAAGAGAAGATGAACTATGTACTCCAGAGGACTTTTCATTTCTGTTTTCCATTCAGAGGGAAGATAAAACTTCACAGATCATGAGATGTTCTTTTTCCTTTTCTGCTCATCTCAGCAGTGTGTGCTCCCTATCTGTCTCACCTTCAGCATTAGAGTAAGGCCTTCAATTTTTGCACACTCTCTCCCTCATTTTACTTGATTTATTAGTTTCAATTCCAATCTTACTGTTTTATCTTGCATTCTGATAATGTATTTAGTAAATTGGCTTTCCTCCTTGGATTGTTGCTTCTGTTTCATTTTCAGGACCATCTCCCTACCCTTTCCTCTTTTCCCCTTCCACCTTCCCTGATGTGTGGGTCCATGTGTCCCCCCACACCATTAGTCATGGAACCAGGCTGAACCAGCTTCAGGTTCAGAGGGTAGATTTAGGTTAGATATAAGAAAAAACCTTTTACAGTAAGAGGAAGAGGAAGAGTGCAGTACTGAAGCGGTGGAACAAGATGCCCAGTGATGTGGTTGATGCTCTGTTCCTGGAGCCCTACAAGACAAGTCTGGATAAAGCCCTGGGCAACCTGATCTGGTTGTGGATATCCTTGTTCATTGCAGAGGAGTTGGACAAGATGGCCTTCAGAGGTCCCTTCCAGCTCTAAGGATTCTATGATTCAATGATTCTATGTTTCTAAAAATGTTGCATGTATGAAAAAAATGTTCATATAGTTATCATAAAGGGAATCCAAGATGCCTGTTGCTTGAAATTTTATGAGTTTATTTTTTGTTAGAGAACACCAAAAGCTGTACATGGTGTGAGTTAGATTAGCAGTAGAATGAAAAGATGTATCAAGCATGAAGCTTGTTATTCAGATGAATCCCAGCCTTGGCATTTTTGTATTTATGTATTTATGTTCAAATGAGGTGTAGATGTGTTGGGATTTTTTGTTTTATACTACATATGTAAGGTACAATACTAAGTGAATACGTGACTAAGCAATGCTTGATTTATTCTGGTAGGACTCTCTAATACATCAATGATGAGCTTCAAAGAAGTCATATGGACTTCACTTGTGCTGCCATTTTATTTTTCACCATCAATTATTTCTTAAATGTTGATGCTTACCTTTCAGGTTTTGGGAGAGAAAAAAAAAAAAAATTAGTAGCTGTGGTAGAGAAGAAACACAATAAAATATTGGTTGCATACATATGAATTTATGTCAGAATTAAAGTGAAATTTATTTAGAGTGATTTATTCTGCCTAGTAAAAAGGTTATCGACAACAAAGAAAAGGATCCAAGGATAAGTCAGTAACATTGAAAGATATAAAATATACCTGTTTTCTAAATTTATAAAAATTAGCACAGTAATAAATTTTTTAAACTGTCTTCATCTACGTAAATATTTTTCTATACCTGCAAAATGAAATACATAATTTAATATCATGATTTTAGTTTATTGATTTGGAGGTTTTTGCTTTCCATAGTAGAAGCAAAAATTTTGAAAGACCCAGTAGCCCATCTAGGAAGTATTTAGTACATTTCAACTTACCATAAATATTCAGAATGTGTAAAAGATGTGGGAAGTAAAATAATACAGTAATAACTGTACAAAGACCAATTAATGGAAGATTTTTTGTAACATACAATTAGATTTCTTGAAAATGACAATAGGTGTTTTATTCCTCAAAGGCAGGTTACTGCAACAGTTCAAAATGAATATCACTTAAATAAATATATGTCTGTCCTGGCTCCGTATAGAAGCCACCGATCTCTTGCAGACGTTATTACATCAAATTTTGACTTTAAAAGGAGACAGAGGTGCAAGTGGAAAAAAAAGTTTTAATAACATTTTTATGACTGATTTTTTCATAGATTTCTAGACAAGTAGGGACAACCAACTTCATTCAGATAACTCTTTTATTTGGAATAAAATGGCTGGGGTGAAGGCTAATTGTGTTTTGCATTTGCCATCTAATAAAATTTTATATCCCTAGGGGTTTTCATATGACCAAGATTCATCAGTTCTCATTGTCTTTAATTCTGAATCCCTGGAAGCCTGTGCAAAAGCTGACAGAATGACCTAAGTTTATCTGATAAATCCCTTAAGGAGTGAAGGGGGCATTTTGTTTTAGTCAATCAATTTAAAACTGGCTTATATTTTAAAGATCATGGTGGGAGGTTTTAGGACTAACTGGTTTTACTACAGAAGCCACCTTGAGCATTGAAAGAAACATTGTGACTCTTATAATCAGGGGAACAAAATTAGGTCTAGGGGAAATTGAATTATATAATATAATATTTAGCAATGTCTTATGGATTATGCTCAATAATGATACCTTCAGTTCTTGTGCACAAGATTTCGGTACTTTGTTACATGCAACAAAACAATACATTTAGCCCTAACCAATGTTATGATCTTTTTTAGAGCAGATTTTGAAATACTACATGAAAAGTTTTTTTTTTTTTTTTTTTTTTTTTTTTTTTTTTTTTTTTTTTTT
>QGNR01000040.1:1913983-1944060 GCA_003435085.1 Syrmaticus mikado
TTTTTTTTTTTTTTTTTTTTTTCCCCCCCCGGGAGATGTTTTCCATAGAATTTTATAAGTATATACCTTTATCAGATTACAGTCTACATTTTCAACTGTTTGTTCTACATCCTTCTTGCTTAACCAGCAATTCAGGTTAAACATATTTTACATATGTGATACTGTAATAGAAATTCTTCTCTAATTTCTTAGCATTGCAGTATTATGTCATAGATATACTAGGTCACCTCTGAGTTTCCTTTAGAGTTAAATACATTGCTTTAGTATTTGAAATAACTATTGCTTCCACCTAAACTGTAATGCAAAACAAAAAATGGACCTGGTCCTATGTGAGCATACATATTTCATAAAACACACAGAAAATGCAACTATAATTTAAAATATGTTTCTTTCCAAGATTTGGATTCAAACTTAAATTGAAGCCCACCTGACTTAAGGAGTATTGTTAAAAATCTCAATCATTTGAATTATTTGTTTAATGTTATTCTCAAAAAAGTATTTACAACAATTAAAAATATTACTGCAGTGAAAATGTTAAGTCATGGCTTGAAGCAGTGATTAAGCACCTGGTAGGAAGGCAGGGCCAACCCAGAGGAGCTCAGGTGCATGCAGTGCACTTGAGTGAGCAGAAGTGGTGAAGCCAGGATCTGCCCCTTTCCAAACATTTAAGGGTTGGCAGTGAAGACAAAGGTATCTTGTCTGGTGATCTCCACGTACCTGGAGACTGTATGGTTCTTCCTGAGGTAAGCAAATTATTTTCCCTTTTTTTCTGCTGCTATGTCCAAGCAGGTTACCCCTCACCTTAGTCCACGACATTGCTGTCCCACTTGCTTGTAACAATTATTAATGATATAATTCTTTCTTTTCTATTAATATTTTGTATTTCATGAGTTAGAGAGCTTGTTCAAACCATGCTGAGATGTGATTTTCATATTTTTCAATTCAGTGGAAACTTGAAGACTATTCTTAGACATAGAAAGAAAAAACTCCCCACGATAGTCATGATGAATATTGGGTTAAGGTATATAATTTCTAATTGTGACTTAAAACTTCCACAGTAGAAGACAAACTCAAAAACATATTACCTCTATCTTCTGTCTTGTTAATAAGGATATGTCCGCCTCCATACTTAAAGCAAAAATGAAGTGAGTTACAATACTAAACTATTGTAGTAAGCTCATAAACTCTGGAAACATGGTTAATTAGCTCAGGTAGAATACTGCAAAGCTACAGATGTCTTACTGCGGGAGTCAGTGTCTGAATACATATAGTGCCACCTGCTCTGGAGACACTTATCAGCTCCCTCAAAGCTAAATGAATGTCTTTAAGATACTGTGCTTTGTAATGGAGACATTCATGATAAATGCTCTTGTACCAGTCTCTCTTCATTTTTTCACTGGCAGAATGCTGTAAAACTTTCATTATGGAGGTCATCTGCCACCAGATCTCAGTGTTTTATATTTCAAGGTGCATTCTCTCACTGAATAGATAAAGAGAATGCTGACCTTAGTATCTAAATTTTGACTTCAAACAAATTTGAAAGAATATTTACCTGATAAATTTCCAGGGCCCTATACGCAACAACTGTAAACTATGGCGCTGTTTTACAACTGAGAACATGCCTCTACTTAACTTTGTGTTTATGTAAAGCATATATTCTATTTTTTATTTTTGTACTGAAAGAAAAATTAAAATTCTTTTCATAGGTTATTCTACTTCCCTCAATATTATGTGCTTTTCAACTTTTCTTTTATTGACATACATCACTCATTCCTTCCTTTTAATGTATTAATTTGTCTTTTACTCTTTCTAATTTGTAGGAGCTATAAAAGTGTATTACTAGAAGAGTAGGTACAACATATTTGCATATGTATTAATAACATCTTGTAGATGAAAAGAAGAATGAAAGTAGATCACTAATCCTCGAGTAACTATCAGTGTGAATTAACAGAAGTTAGAGATTTAAATACCGTCATCTGAGATTAGAACATAGCATGAATCAGCAGATTAACCTAGAACACTTCAGATATTGTATCTTTGCTGAACTGCTTGATTCTATAATGTTGTTTCAGAAATCATAACGCTATTATACTACCTGATTGAATTTAGATTTCATTGTTTATCAATGTAAACATGTTAATGTTGACATCAAAAGTTGACTGTGAATTTAAAACTGCCATTGAAAAGAGGTTTTATAAAGTTTGCTCTCTGTACGTAAGTTAAATACAGAATTTGTTTTTGCTCTGTTTTGAAATCAACAACAGTATTACTGTTTAGAATGGAAGAATTTTCAAGATTAAAAACACAGACAAATCAGAAAACTGAAAATAAATCTCAATCACTTTTTAATAAAGATGTAAGAGAAATTTTATTTACTATCTCATTTTCCTGCTGTGAATGACACTATCCTTTTCCATCTGTTTCTATTTCCATTATTTACTTATTTGCTAGTTGCTCAATTTCTACCCAGTTTCTTATACAGGCATTCTAAATGGAGAGTAGTTTGCATGGAGTCACATACTGACCACTAGTTTTACTACTACGCCTCCTATACTTCATGAGATCACTTATTTTCTTTGATAAACGTAACTAGCCAAGTCTGCAAAGCCAATAACTGTCACTTTCTGCATTATATTAGCCAAATACTGTTGAGTACTTCTGACTGTATAATTTTTATGGAGAAGGACCCCGGGTCAAGCCTGTCATTGATAAAGATGCTGAAGAGCACCATTCCCAAGACAGACTCCTGGGGAACGCTGCTCATCACCAGCCTGCACCTGGACATTCTGCCATTCGCCATAGCCCTCTTCTGCATCCTTTCAACCAATTCTTATCCACCAAATAGTCCACCCCTCAATCTCCAATTTAGAGATGAGGATATGGTGGGAGACCATTAAAAAAAAGGCCTTGCAAAAGTCCAGGTAGCTGGCATTGGTTGCCTTCCCTTTGTTCACCGATGTTGTCAGTTCTTCTTAGAAGGCCACCCGATAGATTTAAACTAGAACATTGAGATTTCATTAATGGATTGGCAAAATAGTATTAAATTATTACTATTATTTTACACTACTGACTGCATATAAGTAACCACCCTGTGCAGTTTATTTTCAGTTTTATATTTTCAGTTTTATATTAATGTCTACATATATCTGAAATTGCACTATGTTATGTTTTATGAACCTTTACCGTATAAATTCTAGACTCTCAGGTTTAAATATTTCTGAGCTTATAGTTGTTTGCTTTTCCAGTGTAAGGATTGTATTCAAGAAGCATGTATTCAGGATGTATGCAGAAAATGCAAAGACACAACAAATAGTTGTGGGAATATAGAAAGGGCATAAAGTCTTTACAGAATGGTTAAAACACAGATCAAGAGATTTTTGGTAGTCTATTATCATTGTTACATACTAAACTGCTTTGTGTTAGATGTAATACATAATTTCTTCTAGTCAGCTAAATCTCTGTGAGAGTTTTCAAGAGAGCAGCATTAATTTTCCCTAATGAATGAAACTTTCTATTTAATTAACAGGTTATTAATGCATTTTAGGATTATTTATTTAAACTATTTTGCCTCCAAAGTGAATTTTATTCAACTAGTTACAAAGTTTATTTCACATTCACAAAAATGTTAATCTTAACTATTTATAACAGAGCTGCTTCTGCTTTTAGGTCTCTATTGAAAAGGAACTGTTTTACTCCCACTCCACTTGCTTCCCCTTAAACCAGTTTTCAGTACTTCAACTGAAATCAAACTGATCCAAACATATGAGGAAGACACATTATTTTCATGACCAGCAAGCAGAAAAGATCTTAGATCTTACTTTGAAAAAAGAAAAAGCAAGTAAAAAATATACTCCAAGAAAATCAGAAGAAATGAAAAAATTAAGAACTAACACAGAGAACTTATTACTTAATGTACAAATAAACATAGTTTACCTGTTATTGAGAACAACATATCTAGGTGATTAAAAATCTTGGTCTTATGGATTAAGTGGCAAAATTTTTGTTAAATGTGGTGAGATAAAAATTCTATTGAACTTCAAATTTACAAGTCCTTTTTATGAAGATTAACAAGTTAATCCTATCCATATGTCTGGAAGCAAGGGAACCATTTTTGCATACTGTTTTGTACTCGAAGAAACAGGTTATGAGCATAACAACACTTTGCAAAACAGACAGGGAGAAATGGTCTGCTAGGTAGTGCTGTGTGAATGAACTTGAGCCCTGGAAAGAGCAACTGAGCTGAGAACACCATTTTACTAATGCTGACTGTCTTCTTTGTGGGATGAAGAGCAGGCAGTTGTGATGAAATAGTGTGTTATGGATGTATGTTGCTAGAGTCAGTTGCAGTATTTCTGCTGTGTGTTGTTGATCATTGATCACAGGAACATCACAAAAAAATACTGAAATAACATCCCAGAGCAGGTGGATGAGAGCAGCAGTATGCTGTACTGAGCCATTCCTATAAAATTATAATCTGTTATGAACTAAAATTTCATGAGGATTTTGCCTTTTTTTCATATGAAACTCTGTTGAGAAGAACAAAATAATAGCTAATGGGAATGAAGGTAAGGATGTGCAAATTACATCTGAGGTAAAGCCATACTCAATTTTCTAATTAATGAATTGGAGTAATTACTCTCCATGAATGCTAAAATATTTCATATCTTAAAGCACAACTTCAGTAGCAAATGTTTTCTAAAAACTTAGGACTTATCAATATAGTACACGCATCATTGACACAATAGCTACATAGCACATAATTATGTTTTCTGTACATAAACAGTATGATGTTGATTTCAGTGTTTTAAAACACATATTTATTAAGTGTTACTAGCATTTCTATAGTAATTTCATTAAGCATTTCTGGGGAAAAAGAAGGATGACTATTCAATCACTGTTGAAGATATTCAGATATACCATATCTTCAGCTCAAAGATCAGATAAATATTAGTGAATAGCTACCTATGTTAATCTTTATTAAACTTTTATTAAGAATTTAAAATCTGTTACCATTCTTTATCCAGAAAAAAATGTTTCCCACAGATTGTTCTAAAAACTAGTTAAAAAAAGAAAAAGTATCAAAGTATCTCTATTGAGTGAAGTCTCACTTCATAAGGTACAGCTGAAGCTAAGATGCTGTTTGAATTTCAGGTGCGAATGGCTGCCCTTCACTATACTTGACTAAATCCAGTCTCTATGCTCTTATAAAGTTGTCACTGATATTTTTTGGCTCAGTTTTAAAGTTAAAACTACTGTAACTTACTACGGCTTTACCCGTGTGACACAAAGCTGGGCTTTGTTAGAGCGATTCAGAGCAACTAAATTAGATTTATGTTCTTCCTGCTTCTTTATGAATAATCTTTCTTTCCACTTGCTTTTGATAGAATCTGTTTCCTGTGAGGACTAAGGAAAAACATATTCTTCTCTGTTGCCACAGAGTTCATTCAACTCATATCTAAACCTGAGTTTTCCATGCAAACTCAAAAACTTATACGTGAGTCTGAGCTGTTTTCTAAAACATTTGGTTGAGGGATGAGTTGTTTTTAAAGCTTCCTTCGTAAATCATACGAAAGTTCCCAGTTGTCACAGAAGAATAGTATCCACACCAGCTGCAAGTTATCCAGTTTCATCTTGTTCTTAGTTCAAAGACAAGATCTAAAATTTATTTCTGCTACACTATTTGGAAATAATTATTTAGAAATATTAATTAATACCTACTATTGCAGAAGTGAAGATATTAGTCATTCTGGGAATTTTTGAAGATAGTGTCTGTTGGAGTGTTTGCGAGGATAATAGTGGAATGGTGTTAATGTGTTTGTAACACTGTTACTCTGTGCAAATTGAGTGTCTTGCGTCTACCACACAAAATAGTACCAATTACCTGCTCTTCCACAAATGCCTTGAGCCTTCTCCACATGTTAAAAAAAAAAAAAAAAAAAAAAAAAAAAAAAAAAANCCACATTTTAAAAAAAAAAAAAAAAAAAAAAAAAAACACCAAGGGAATTGTTAAGGTTTCCTTCATTGTGCAAAATGCAGAGGTGCATATACTAAGAAAAAATACTGAGTGATCAAGATTCAGGAAAAAAAAAAAAAAAATGAGTATAGCTGAGGACTTTCATTTTAATTTTAAATTATGTAACAGCAATAGGGTCAAAACAAAACACTATGCTACCATGTTAATTGTAAAATATGTGAAAGCAGCAAGACCTGCCTCAGTCCGTTGGACTCTATAGCTTGGTTTACAAGTCTACAAATACAATGTACAAATGCTTTTGTAGCAGGGTGGTACTTGTATAAAGTACTGGAATAACTGGTTAAATGATATTAAACATGTTGGTATGCCAGCTTGGGACTAATTTCACTGGCAAATATTCTTAACCTCATGGAATTTCAGGGGTACCAAGCTTTGTTCACTATAATGTTCAGAAGACCAACTATATAGAGGGGGAAATAAAGTTGTTTGTAAAGTTTTTATCTGAGTTAAGTAATATATTTATTTTTCTGTTCAGAAACACCTGTGTTTCCAGAGCAGCTGGTGACATTGCAAATCAATGTCTAATGGTTTAAAAAACATCAAGGTAAATGATTTGGACAAATGGTAGAAACTGAAAAAGAAACAGTATTTTACCTTTCAGTTGTAAGTTTTGTATTAGCTTTAATTTGTTTTAGGATATCTCCACCTTGCACTTTATTCCTCTTATAGCTCTTATTTCTATTGTCAGGTGGGTGGTCAGTCATACCAGCCAACATTTTCAATGAGGCTGAGTTCCACTGTGACTGGAATGCAAGGTTTTAGCACTGCTGTCACATTTTCATTTTTGTTTAGTTGATTTTTTAATTGTTGTTGGTTTGTTGTTTTGGTGTTTTTTTTTTGTTGTTGGTTGGTTGGTTGTTTTTTGCTTGTTTTTTAATGGATCCATTATTTTAAGCGCAAAAATGAAGTTTTCAAGTTTTCAGTAGTCTTCTTTTGCAGTCCTGGTTTTACTAGGAGGTAAGGTGAAGGAGGTGAAGTGTTCTAGCTTAGCATTAAAAATGTAACATCTTCCATCCTCTGTCTGCATAGTATTGCTTACCTTATTCAGGCTTAGGAGATTTCAGGTGTGTGTGTGTATATGTATATATATATATATATATATATTTGTGTATATGCATATATACGTGTGTGTGTGTATACGTGTGTGTGTGTGTATATAAATATATATATATTTGGTTGCTGGTTTGGTTAAGATAACAAATATCTTCATTAAGCTTAATTATTTTTGCACCCATTATTAGGAAACAAACAAAATAACAAAACCTTAAAAATATGTTAATAGATATAAAAATGATGGTCAACTCCAAGATTTGTAAATAATGTCATGTACAGTAATCAGAAGTGGCAGAAGAAAAGTTTGTTTTTCTGAGAACTAGTAAACAATTTACGTAGTTTCCTTCCTGATAGCAAAATCTATCTAAGCCTAGAACCATTTTCTCACAAGGGTCCCTAGCTCAGGGAGACGGCCTTCATATTCTCTGTTTGGTGTTGAACAGTATACATTTATTCATTAGAAAAGGCTGAGAAATATAACTCATTAAGATTGAGGGAACATATGAAACAGAATGTAGAGGAACCATCAGATCATGGCTTGAACTAGTGATCGAGCAACTGGTTAGCCTAGAGAGCACAGGCAAATTGTTTATGTCTGTGCTCCTTTCATTACCAGAAAGGGTGGACCCAGGAAGGAGTCATCCTGGGCTTATATTAAAGCCAGGGACTGAAGGGAGAGCTTCTCTAGGATTGAGGCTGTCTCCTGGGAAGGAGTTTTGCAGAGCCAGAGATCCCTTTCACCAGTTGGTTGAGTTCAACTCTTCTTTCTGTATGACTATTAGCCTACATGCAAATCTTTGCTAAGTATCACCAAGAACCCACCAGAAGTAATTTTGCTTCTTTGTGAGCAGAACACAGTGTTTTCTTTCAGAAATACAAGGAAGCTAAATTCCTGGAAGTAGAACAAATAAAGAAACAAAACTTAGCCCTAGGATAAAAGTAACTTGAAAAGAAAAATAAAATAAAAATGTTTATATTCTCAAATTGTTTTTTGTTGTTGTTGTTGTTGTTGTTGTTGCTTTGAAATTATCTAGTTTGTTTTGTTTGGCTTGTTTGTTTTTGTTTTCTGGTTTGGTGATCTTAGTGTACTTATATTTAACAAAATGTATTAAGTATATCTCAAGAATTATCATAACAATAAATAATCAAGATACCTTCAGTACATGTTGATATTTTGAGAGACTTCAAACAAGCCAAGAAAAGCAGATAGGAATGATAATAATGCTTTATATTTCTCAAAATTTTTATCTAGAACTGAGTTTCATTTATTTTACAAAGAAAAGATAATAAAAAATATTATTGGACATATTTATAATTTATAATTTGTAGATAGCTAAGATGAACAGATGCAATAAACTGCTTAAGAAAATATTACCTGTAACATATTGTCAGGGACACTCCTTTTAAAAGGATTCATTATGCCTGATAGAAAATCCATTAGATACTATTTATTCTATAATGATTATTTAGGTAAAAGACAATTTATTTTTGTTTTCAGCTTGCTTTATAGGAATTATTTGGCCATTCTTTTCCCAACTAAAGATGATCCTGTGGATGTATTCTGCAGAAAAGCAATAGAATACCTAATTTTATCTAAACCGTAGCAGTAATACTAACAGTGATGATAAAAAATCTAACTATGAATTTGTAAATACAATAGGATTTTTTTAATTGAAAGTGTTTAAGACATAGTCATGTTCATGTAATTCATATTCCTGTTGTAAATGCCTTAAAAATTATCCATTAACCAGGTGTAAAAACTCAAAAGTACTAGGATTCCAATACTGTTCTTTGCCAGGTTTCATTGCTGTAGTGAGATTTGATTTCATAAACATTTCTCAGAAATAAACTAAGGAAGTCTAATCTTTTTTTCATTTAATGTCTAATTTCTTTGAACGGTTTAGACCATAATAACCATATGGGTAGGAATAAAAAGGAGAATGAAAGTCATAAAATATTATATTGAATTAATTACTCATTGATTGAAGTTATGAATGTTAATAATTGCTTGGCATGCCATACTGGTTAGATCTTCTGCTTAGTAAATACAGAAAATTTCAGCTCTCAAATTACTTCTTTTGAAGTTCATAATGAACTAATTTCAAGAACTGTTGCTTTGGGTTTAGATAGTAGTCTGCAAGATATAGGTTGCATACTTGTCCTGCTATTGAACCTCATGTGGGGAAATTAAATTAACTGAGTGGACAAGTTATTTGTACTTTGGACTTAATGACTTCAGTTTATTTTAAATAAGTACAGGAAATGAATTAATTTACTTGTTGACATCAATGTAGCAAGATATAATTTATCATGGAGCACTTTTATAAAAATTTAGCTCTTTCATCCTAAACAGACTTTCTATTTTCTGATCAGATTGTCTTTCATGTGTAGCTTTGCAACACACAGGAATTTTATAACTTTCATAAAACATATTGTTACACTGAAAATGTCTTAAATTTTAAAAATATATAGAGATCCAAAAGTTTAAGTTATTTTTTTTACACATCTGAACAAGTAACTTATGTTTATTTTGGGGAATATCAGGGCACTTAATCACGTCCCTGTAAGCGCATTCATTTATTTATCTATCCAATTATGTATTCATTAATTTATTGACAGAGTTTAGATGCAAAAAACTCCATTTTCCCTCCCTAGTTACATTGCATCATTCTTTCTATTTTACTTCTCTGGGAATCCTAGTAATCATTCAGTTCAAAGGAGAGATATCAATGCACAAGGACAGAAGTAGTACCTGCAGGGGACTTAGGTAAAATGTTTTGAAATTCTGATAACATCAGTATCAACAAAGTAAGCTTTTTTAAATGGATCTATCTTACAGGAAAAGGTTGAGAGAGAGTTAGCATAGAGACAAAAAGGCTCAGAGGATCTCTCATCAATATAGACCTGAAAGGAAAGTACAGAAAGCATAAAGCCAGAACTTCTCCTGTGGTGCCCAATGCTAGGGTCAATGAAACTCTCTTGATAAAAATAAATAAGTATATTGAGCAGGGGCAATTGTACCAGATAATATCTAGAAACTGCTTCTAACCTGTCTACAATCCTTTGAATCTGTGATTTTAAAATCTTTCAATTTGACTGATCTTTTCTTACCACCCAATTCTTTTATCAAGGAATAAACACCACATTTTTCAATGTGTGATAGCTTTTCTTGGTAAGAGTCATATGTATTCTTCACTTTCCTAACTTTGTAATGACTGGGTCACTTTATTTTCTAATATCATTTAACAGACTATTTTTGTCTTTTTCTTTCTTTTTTACTTTCACCACCTTTAATCAGTGTTTTTCTGTTACTAAATCATGAACAGGGCCACTCTTTCTTTTTGAAAAATCAGTATTTTCTCTTTCCTCTTCCTTGATTTTCATTTGTCTTTGAAAGGGATATTTCCTATTTTAATTTCTCTTTGCATTATTACTGCAGTTGCAATTTTATTTCATTGCACATTCTTCTTTCAGATGAATATGTATGTCTCTTCTACATTTATTTCATAATCAACTCTAGACTCTATCTTCTTTTTTCAACCCTGAAAACTCCACAGTAATGCATTTTCTGTTAGAGTATTTTTATTGTACTTGGAAGGTACTGAGTTCCTGGTTCTCCCTCTTAAACCCATTGTAATATAACCTAATGAGCCTTAACAAGGCCAAAGGCAAGGTGCTGCAGAGACATGTGCAGAAGCAGCCCTGGACAGCTAGTAACATGGCCTGAAGAGATCATACACCTTTAACGATATTATGTGATTTTTAGTGATATTTTTCATGAGTAGATTGCATGTAGCTCATGCATAGACATGCTTGACATAAGCAACAATAGAACGCTGTGGAGGGAAAAGCACAGCATAGTGCTACGTCTGCATCTCACACCTGCCACATATGTTCAGTCAAATTTAAACCTGTGCTTGTGCCACTTGGCAATAAAACACAGTAATTATCAATTTTCTGTCCTGCGGCAGTGATAATAGCATGCTGATGTATTAGTTGCTTCTGAGTGACTGGAGCACACTCAGGGCTGGGTCATATGGCTGTCAAGAAAGAGACAGTGCCTTTCAGGTTCAGCAAGAAGGAGCAGAGTAGAGCCAGAACAGCTGACCTGAATTAGGCAAGCAGTTATTCCACTCCATCATATAGAAAGCTATAAAGACTGGCCAGGGCCTGGCTGCTAATTGGGGATTAGCTGGGCATCGATTGGCACATGGTGTGATACGTTGCTAAGGGGGCCTTGGTTGGCAAGCAGTTGTTATCTAGGTGAGGAATTCCACTGAGGATGTATATGTTTTATATATATATATATAATAAATTTTATTTATATTATATGTTATATGTTATATATATATATATATATATATACATATATATATATACATATATATATGTTATATATATACATATATATATGTTATATATATACATATATATATGTTATATATATACATATATATATGTTATATATATACATATATATATGTTATATATATACATATATATATGTTATATATATACANCATAACACACACACACACACATAACACACACACACACACATAACACACACACACACACATAACACACACACACACACACACACCACACACACACACACCACACACACACAACACACATACATAAAATATATATATATAATGTTATCATCACATTTTTTGTTCCTATTTTCCTTTCCTGTCTTAGTGAATACATATCTTGCTCTGAAAGTAAAGCCTACTAAATATTTCTGTGGAAACCGCAACAGATACAAAGAGCACAGTAAAACTATTTGATAAAGCAAATTCTAAACTTCAAAACACTATTTTTCAACATAGTTGCCGCCATCAGCCATGTACTTTTTTTTTTTTTTGCTGGAAGTGAACAAGGGACTGCATGCCATGTCTCTAAAAATTCATAAGACTGTCCAGAACATGTCTTGCCTTTCACATTACTGTTGCCACTGCTGAAATCCAGCGCCCCCTATCTCGCTGTTTTCACATGCACTGTTTGGTTTCCATAAGCTTTCTGCAAGCACTGATGAATGTCAATGCACGCAATTTTTTTCTACCCATTTGGAGGAATTCAGTTCTACACCTTTTCTTCACACACACTTCTATATCAGATACCATTCTGTCAGACTGCTTCTGCTGCCATCAGTCACACAGCAACAAGACATAACAGAATATTGACAGAAAGGTTCAGTCTCAGCTTCTATCCTTTCAGTAATGTCTCTGATGTCGTGAGCCAACATAATAAAATAGCAAGCATTACTTCTGGAGCAGCCATCTCAATCCATGTGTTTTATTTTGTTTGCAATTCACTTTTTATTCTATTTGGAAGGATGAAGGATGTGAGAAAGCAACTGGGTGATGTTTAGCTGCCTGTTGGATTAAACCACAACAAACTTTAATCTATAAATGTGTGCATCTGTAAATATATGGGAGTTTTTTATTAAGTAAATGTGTAAGTATTTCTATTTGAGCTTATGTTATTTCAGAAAAAAAAATAGTAAGTTAACACATGACAGAATATCCAGATTTTTTTATGCAGTGCTGACAAATTTTGTAATTTTCAGTGTCTTGAGAATCTCAAAAATATATCAAATAATTTGATATCTCTTTAATTAGTTTTGTAATATATATTTGAGTAATGTTTCTGCTATTCTGACAATGTGGTGGCAATATGCAAGTAATATCTCCTAAACAGACATGACAATTTGCATATCCAAGTACGCTAAAGGTAAGTTACAGAGGATGAAGATTTATTCAACTACAGTTCATCAGATTTTGTTAGTTTGGTGAACTGTGTATTTTCCATATGAAAATCGCATAAGTTTTATTGTAAAAGATGAAACATGGAAAAAAAGTATATGTTTTATGTACAACACAAGACAACTCCACTTCACTCAGTGTGGCCCAGTCAAGTCAAAAGGACTAGACTTGAATGTGCTGCACTTGGTTAGGGTAATCCCAGATATGTATTCAGACTAGCAGAAGAATTTGTTGGGAGTAGCCTGTCAGAGAGGGATATGGAGTTCCAATAAAAAGCTGGATATGAGCCAGAAGTGTGCACCTGAAGCCTGAAAGGCTGAATGTCTTCTGGCCAGCTGAGTGAGGGAGGAGATTCTTCCCTCTGCTCTGCTCTCACGAGGCCCCATCTGGTGTGCTATATCTAGGTCTGGGGCTTCAGCACAAGAATTATGTGGAGCTGTTGGAGCGAGATTGCAAAGATGATATGAGGGAGCTGGACTTGCTGAGCCTGGAGAAGGCTCCAAGGAGAACTCATTACTTCCTTTCAGTACTTAAAAGAAGCCTATAAACAGGATGGAGACAGACTTTTTACACAATCAGATAGTGATAAGACAAGGGGAAATGGTTTTAAATTAAAAGAGAGGAGATTTAGGCTAGATGTTAAGGGGAAATTCTTCATTGAGAGGATAAAGCACTGGAACAGGCTGTCCAGAGAACCTGTGAATGCTCTAATTCTAGAGGCATTCAAGACCAGGCTGGATGGTGCACTAGGCAACATGATCTGGTGCCTGACTTAGTGGTAGGCAGCCCTGCCTATGACAAGGGAGTTGGAACTAGGTGATTTTTAATGTCCTCTCCAACTGAAAACGTTTTGTGATTCTACAGTGAGAGATTCTCTCTCTCTCTCTTTACCTTCAGCAGCCTCTGAACTTCCAATAGTAGCGATTGCACATTAGTCAGAATGCTAGAAGCTGGGAATTCATAACCAGATAAATATTACTGAGTGTCTGTAATGTCTATGTACTCCTTCTGTATTATTCACTACTGGTTATCCTTCTATCTGATCCTTTTGAAAAGATGGATGAAATCCAAACAGAAATAGTAAATAAATAAATATGCAACTTCCTTGGATATTAAAGCAGTAATAAGGAATAAATGCGGGGAAGAACTGTCTGCTTTCTGACTGACTACAGACTTACCTGGATGGAGAATCAAGTAATTTAGTTAAGCGTGTTTGTTCTCACAACTCATATTTTGTATCCTTTTAAAAGAAAGCATTTAATAACTGAGGAAGTTATGCCCAACCACTGTCAGAGAAAATGTTCAGTTGCAAAGCTGAAAGTGAAAATTGTTCTCTTTTTTTCCTCTAATTATCTGACATATATCTTCTATCTAACCTTTTAATTTATTGATTCAACAGGGATTAAAGAAAGGAAATAAAGAGAAGAATTTTTTGGACTTTTATTTTATCCTCTCTTAAACCATTCTACTTACTTTTGCTTTTACTTATCACAGAATCGTAAAAACACCAAGGTTGGAAAAGACCTCCAAGATAATACCGTTCAACCGAAGAGAAGCTGACCCCCATCTTGTCGCAACCTTCTCTCAGGTAGTTCTGAAGAGCAATAACATCTCCCCTGAACCTTGATGTCCTTGTGGTGAGGGACCCAAAACTGAACACAGTAGTTGAAGTGTGGCCTAACCGGAGCTGAATGCAGAAGGACGATCACTTCCTTGCTCCTGCTGACAGAAGTATTTCTGATACAAGCCAGGATGCCATTTACCTTCTTGGCAACCTGGACATACTATCAATACCCCAAGGTCTGTTTCTTCCACAGTTTTCCAGCCACTCTGCCCCCAGCCTATAATGTTGCCTGGGGTCATTGTGGGCAAAGTGCAGGACCTGGCACTTAGTCTTGCTGAACTTCATCCCGCTGGCTTTAGCCCATCTATCCAGCCTGTCCAAAACCCTCTACAGGGCCTTGCTACCTCTAAGCAGATCAACACTTCCAGTCAACTTGATGTCATCTGCAAATTTACTGAGGGTGCACTCAATGCTCTTATCCAGGTCATCAGTGAAGATACAGAACAGGACAGGCCCCAGCACTAACCCCTAGGGAACACCAGTTGTGATCAGTTGCCAGATGGATTTAATTCCATTCATGAGCACTCTCTGGGCCTGGCCATCTAGCCAGTTATTTACCCAGCAAAGAGTATAGTTGTCCAAGCCATGCAATGCCAGCTTCCCCAGGAGATTACTGAGGGAGACAGTGTTATTTTTCTCTCTTTCTAAGTAAGCTGTGCATATAGACACTCATATATTCACAGAATATATTTGAATTTTATTGCATCAGATTCTCTTCATTCAAATAATGATTAATTTTATTTACTGAACACACCTTTTGACATCAGTACCATCTTTGGAGATCACCAGTTTCTCAGTCTAAAGGAAAAATTGCCACATCTAGAAGGTCTATGTGGAGTACATTTCTCTATGGTGTTACTTTCTACTCAGTTGTAGCAATCTGTGAAAAATCTTTCTACCATAAATATGTAAATATGTACTTTTCATCAGTGGTAACCATGTCAGCTATTCTGATACAATTCGAGTACTACTGCTTTTGCCAGTGAAGCTTAATATGGATTTGTTATTTAAAACTTCAGAAAAGTAATATCTTTCTAATGACTTACTACTTTCACATCTCAGTCAAAACATGTATTTCTTACCTCCTACTCTTTTTCTTCTTCTGAAACCTAGACAGGTTTAGAATATATGAGAATTATTTGCAGAAAAAGCAGAAGTTGCAAAAGGAAGCTTGCTTTTAAACTTGCCAAATCTAGTACCGTGTAATGTACTGAATGCAGCTGAAAAAAAAGTTCTGCAAAGAAATATCTTGAACTTAATTTCTGCTTCCATCCACTAGGAACACTGCATAATGCAATAATGCACAATGTCTTTCACTTTGCAGAGAGGAGAATGTAAAACTGAGTGTGTGTGTGCTCCTCCAAGATAAAATAGGTGGTCCTGTATCATCAAGGAATTAATGTTCTCCCCAGTCGCATAATATTGTTAATTTTTGCTTTCCTGCAGTGTATTCTCCTTGATTTTGTGTGCATGTGTGCGGGGTTTTTTAATATTATTTTGGATTTTTAGGGGGTGAAAAGTGAAAATGCGTGAAATAGCTATGCTAAGTGATATGTATTTAGATTATACCAGCACTCAGTCATTGGAAACCCTAACCTTACCTAACCAAGATTATTTTGATGTTGTTACTTCTTCTTGTCTCTGTGTTCCAAGTCTTTGATAACAGAGTTTATGTTCTCTACCTGTCTATCCACATCATCTATAATTCTTTCAGTGCTCAACATATAGAAACACATTTTGTACCATAGGAAAATAATAAAATTTTAATATTCAGCTTCCACTCGAGGATTTTTTTTGGCTTTGAATATGGCTTCAGTTAACCCTAAGTAACTTGTTTACTGGTGTTGTAGTTGAACCTGGCAGGCAGCTCTGCACCATATAGTTCTTTGCTCACTTCCCCTTCTGGTAGAACTGGGAGAGAATCAGGGGAAAAAAAAAATCAAAACTCATGGGTGTAGATAAAAACTAGTTACTTATTACAGACAGAAAGGAAAGATAAAATTGAAATAATAGAGCTAATGATAACAATACATGTTTACAAAACAAGTGATGTACAGTGTAATTGTTCACCACCCGCTGACCAAAGCCAAGACAGTTCCCAAGTAGCCGTTTGCAGTACTGATTAGCAACAACTAAAACAATGATGTATTATCAATATTGTTTTTCTCCTAAAGACAAAACATAGCATCATAAAAGACACCAAAAAAAAAAAAAAAAAAAAAAAATNAAAAAAAAAAAAAAAAAAAAAATCAGCTCTGTCCTGGCTGAAATCACAACAACCTGTGTTTAAACAGCAGCTTGTGTTCCACCTGCATTGGTTCATTCTGACCTTAATGTATAATCCCTGATTTCAAAATCTTTAGTTGTTACCTCTAGATGCTTCAAAGACTTGATTACCCACTATATATTTCTTTGAATTTCTTAATTTAAATAGTAAACTATCCCTGAAAGACTCATTATCTTGTTAGATGTCATGTCTTTTTTGAAATAGATTTCTCCCGTAGGCTTCTTTGCTGTGTTCCTTAGTACTTGGCATTATTTAGACCTCACAACTTTTGCAAAAGGCAATACTTAATCTATTATAACTTTAAACTTAGTATGTAATGACTTGCAAGCTCATTAAAATAGATTCAATTCTGCAGTGGTATCCATGAATTTATATTAGAGCATCTTTCTATGTAATGTCTACACTTTTTATTTCTTGAGTTTTCTGCCAAAACACACTCAAAGAGTGACTGAGGTTGAAAGGCTGTCTTGTCTGACCACTTCACTGAAGCAGCACCATGATCAGTACGTAACAGAATTCTCATAGTTGTTGTATTAAACATTAGATAGGTAATAAAAAAATTAACCACAGGGTAAAACATAGTCAAAATAAAAATATATATTAAAAAATAGGAAACAAAAAAAAGATCTGTGTTTCTCAGTAATTTGGAGTCAGGAAAACTATTTTACAGGTCAGTGAAACATTGTGAACTGAGTAATTTCCTTGACCTAAAGTTAATGATCAGTATTTCCATGTCTGGGTGGAGGATGGTCACAAGCAGTGTCTCCCAAGGCTCACTCTTGGGACTGGTGCTCTTCAACATCTTTATCAATGACATAGACAAGGGAATTTAGTGCACGCTTAGCAACTTTGCAGAAGACATCAAGCTGAGAACTGCTTTTGATACTCTGGAGGGAAGAGGGAAGCCATTCAGAGGGACCTGGTCAGACTGGAGAAGTGGTCCAAGAAAACCTAATGAGATTCAATAAGGCCAAGTGCAAGGTGCTGCACTTGGGCCAGGGCAATCCCAGATACTTATACAAATTGGGCGAAGAACTTGAAAGCAGCCCTGTTGAGGAGGACTTGTCAGTCCTGGTGCACGGGAAGCTGGACATGAGCCAGCAGTATGCACTTGCAGCCTGGAAGGCCAACTGTATTCTGGGCTGCATTACAAGAGGAGTAGTCAGCATGTAGAGGGAGGTGATTGTCCCTCTCTACTCAGATCTTCTGAGGCCCCATCTGGAATACTGTTTCCAGGCCTGGAGCCCCCAGTGCAAGAAAGATGTGGAGCTTTGGAACGAGTCCAGAGGAGGGCCACTAAAATGATCAGAGGACTGGATCACCTCTCCTAGGAAGAAAGGTTGAGAGAACTGGACTTATTTGGTTAGGAAAAGAGAAGGTTCCACAGAGACTTCATTGTGGCCTTCCAGTACTTGAAGGAAGCATATTAACAGGAGGGAGTACGTCTATTTAAGAGGATGGATAGGATACATAGGACAAGGAGGAATGGTTTTAAACTGAGACAGGGTGGGTTTAAGAAGGATATTAGGAGAATGTTTTTCACACAGAGGGTGGTGTTGTACTGGAATATGTTCCCCAAGGAGGTTGTGGATAGCCCATCCCTGGAGGCATTCAAGGCCAGGCTGGATGTGACTGCGCAGCCTGGTCGGTGACTCTGCCCATTTCAGGGCTGTTGAAGCTAGATAGTCTTTGAGATCCTTTTCAACCCAGGCCACTCTATAATTTTATGATTGTATGACTCTATGATTGTATGACTCTATGATTCTATGATTCTAGATATTGGCTCAAAATACTTTATTAATAAGAGATGCTAATAAAATCTAGGATGTCTACCTTAGATTTTTTGGTTTCCCAGCAAATGGCCTTCTGATTTAAAGATGACTTTAATATCTAAGGCCTAAGATGAAGGCTCTTGCAGACAAATAATTAAAATGACATTTTTAGAACTTGAGATTTTCATGGTATATACTGGATAAAAAAAATGAAGGTATTAATTAAAATTGAAAAACAAACAAACGAAAAACTAAAAACATTTTCCACTATTTATATATATATTTGTTTTATTGGAAAACATCAGTCACTCAAAACTAAAATATTTCTGAAAATGGTGTAGGTTTTAATAAATCTCCTTATGAAGTTTTCTCAATTTGCTCTAAATATTTAAAAATATTTGTCCATTTTTCCCACTGGGTTGCTTTATTCCTTGTGCTGATCCTTCAAGAGTTTCACAGAAATTCTGAAAAATCTAGCAGCTCAACACACTGTAGAAATTGTACTGTTACTGCAATTGGTGATGATTTGGATGTGATTAGGTATGGAATAGGAAAAAAAGAATAATATAACCTGCAGTTTTTCTCTGACAATTTCATTATTATTGACAGGTTGCATGGTTCTTTACTACAGACCTACAGACCCTCAACTCAAAAAGATTGATATCGAGGCCATAGTGCCAAATGCACCTTATTTACAGCTGTGCTTATTAAAAACTGTAACAATCATTCCATATGAGAAAACACATTTGAAGCTATTGTAAAGGGAATATTTGTTACCTTGGTAACAAATAATATCTGTAATACTATTGTGCATTTTATTTTCAGTGAAGAATTGAATCCTTTTCAATTATTGTGTGGGATAGGAAAGTAGTAAACAAGGTTATAAATCTCTGGAATTTGCTTGATGGTAATAGTACATTAAGCAGGCAACAAGTATTCTCCATGCACTGAAGTAGAACCATTTTGACCCACTACTTTATAATTACATGAGGATTATTAACAAACAGGAGAAGGAAATTCGCTACTCGGCACAAGTACCATTCTGTGTCTTAGCTAATTGCGTATATACCAGGTTAGCTGAGCCAGGCAGATCTCCCAGTGTGCTTGGAATTGACAGGCATGCGTACAAATGGTAATAATTTATAAGGCAAAGTTGGTGTTGAAGATGATAATGGTTCTCAGAGGATTATGTAAATTGAGCTGTTCACTGCTGTTTTTTAGTTCAAATATCACTTCCTGGTTCTTGTTTCAGATATGTTTGTTAGTAATTTATATACATCTGTATACATGCTATTATGAATATATATATTATTTTAAATGTATAATATGTATGTAAATACGTATTGCTTATGATGAGAATGCTTATATATACTGCTGTGATTTTAGGAAAACAATAGTAATGTGAAAAAAGTATTTCATATTTTACAAAGATATAACAGCAATGCATCAGTATTTTACAAATGCTGCTACTAAATATTGCAGATTCTAACTCTGGTCCTTTAAAAATTTACGTGTGAAAAAGTTATTTTTTTGAGTTGTTCATGACATAATTTCCAGGAATAGCATACATGAGTACCATCGTACCATCCTTACTTGATGACATGCAAGCAATAATAAGGGTTTTAAGAACTTCACATTCAAATGACTGTATTTTGAGATTAGTTAATTTGATAGTATAATGACAAATTTTCTGTCACATGTTTTTTTCTACGATCTTGAAAAGAATTCAAGTAAAAGACCAAGTACTTAGAGGAATCTTGTAAGATGAAATGTCTTAACTCATTCTAATCAAAATTGGAAACCAGAATTGTTGTATTGTTCCTAAGTTAATTAAATTTAGTGTAATTACTGAGTCATATTATCCTTGTTCATATGTACATTTTCCCTTTCCTCTTTGCTTCTTTTGAGAAAAAAGAAAAGTACTTATATCCCAAACATCAACAGTAAAGATAGTCTTTGAACATACACAAAGAGAAACAAAACAAACAAACAAAACCAAAAAACAACCCCACAATAAACTAGAGCATTTCCATCCACAGAAGAAAAGATAAAAGCAAAATGCCGCAAGTGCATAGGAATTTTCTAATTGAAAAAAAAATAATAATAATAATAACACATGCATATAATGATCTGTTGTTTCAATGTTTGCTCTCATTACATTCTTTCTCTGTTACTGGGAATCTAAATGTATAGAATAGATACTCTTTCAGCTAATTCTGTTCTTGGGAATTTAGCCTACAAGTATTTTCTCTTTGGTCCAGTTTTATTAAGGTATGACTCAATTTCTTGCATAATACCTTAGAATATGTTAGCCTAAATTCAGTCAGAACTCTTATTATTCCAAATACTCAAAGTATTCTTATGGCTTGTTGAAGATCAAATATTTCTGTTAAGTTTAGTTGTCAGCAGTTTTATATATTCACGATTGTTTCGAAAAATATGATTGGAAAATCAGTACTGCTGTTTTGCTACTTCTTTATAGACCCATTTTAAACAATTGGTACTGTGATTGCCTCTCATTTCCTTTCTGGAAACAAGTAAAATTAGGACCTCCAGGTGAGGATGCCTTCACTTTTTTCATTCTAATATAACGCAGGTTGAAATTAAAATTAGGAAATGCTTTCAGAGTAGTGTTTTTGTTTGTTTGCTTTGTTGTGTTTTCAGATGAAAGTGTTTTTTGTTTTTTGTTTTTTGTTTTTTATCTATATATACAAATGTAATATCTGATTTAACTCTTCTAGTTCTAATTTTAGATATAATTCTCAGATTGGTGTTTATTCTTACTATACATTATAAATATCAGAAAGCTCAGAAATGAGATTCTAAATTATTAAAGTTGTTACTATTCAATAGTGCTGTTCTGAAGGCTGAAGGCAAATTAGGTGCAGAAAGCACTCCAGAAAAAAACATCTTTTTATTTATTAACTTTTGAAGCTGTTGAGAGTAAAAATGTCAGATTTTTTTAATTCATTTTTGCAAGGAATTTTTACCAGTCTCACTAGAACCAGAAATTTATGAAAATCAAACAGTGGATGGGTTGTGAGTGTCTTATTTCTTTTCATATCCACTCACAATAGCATCTCCAGGTGGAAAGGCATGGCAACATCATGATGTAAAGAAGAAGATGAATTGAAATTAGGTATAAATGTAGATCTGGAAGGCAATATTAAGCATTAAAACAGTGATATGGAACTTTCTACTTCATTAACAAAAAATATATTTTTTTCCTGTGTACAGGTTTCTTAAAAAAAAAAAAAANACAGGTTTTTTAAAAAAAAAAAAAACAAACAAACAAAAAAAAAAAAACGAAAGCCTATTTGTTATCTTTTAGAAAAGTAAATACCTCAAGAATATCAGTACTGAAAAAAAACAACACTGGCAAATTACATTGGAAGGACTTCAGAACTACATTACTTTGTAATCAGGGAACATATATTTATTAATAATAAATAAATATGCTTATGAAAAAGAAAAGAAATACATCAAAAGACATGACCTATCAAATAGCTAAAGACAGCAATCCCAGATTTTAAAGGATTGCCAGCATATATAATTGTTTGTGGCATGCTGGAAGTTTTGAAGATGAGAGTCTCCTGTAGTTCAGTTGAAGTAATAATGACATTTTAAATCCTATTCCACTATACCTAGAACCAGCCAGGCGTGTAACTACCTCATTTTCACCCTCTGTCATTCTGGATATTATCATTCAGTGGCAAGGAAATACAATCATTGCAATTTTCAGCTGCACAAAGCACTCAGATTTGCTTGATCAGAATCACAGAATCACAGAATCACAGAATTGTAGGGGTTGGAAGGGACCTCCAGAGATCATCGAGTCCAACCCTCCTGCCAAAGCAGGTTCCCTACACCAGGTCGCACAGGTAGGCGTCCAGGCGGGTCTTGAATATCTCCAGAGAAGGAGACTCCAAACCTCCCTGGGCAGCCTGTTCCAGTGCTCCATCACCCTCACTGTAAAGAAGTTCTTGTGCACATTTGTGCAGAACTTCCTATGCTCCAGTTTCTGGCCATTTCCCCTTGTCCTGTCTCCACACTGCAGAAAACAGTCTGGCCTCACCACTCTGCCCCCCACACCTTAGATATTTATAGACCTGGACCAGGCCCCTCTCAGCCTTCTCTTCTCAAGGCTAAACAGACCCGGTTCACTTAGATTTTCTTCATAGGGGAGACGCTCCAGGCCCTTCACCATCTTTGCGGCCCTCCGCTGGACTCTTTCCAAGAGATCCCTGTCTTTTTTGTACTGGGGAGCCCAGAACTGGACACAGTACTCCAGATGAGGCCTTACCAGGGAAGAGTAGAGGGGNTCATCAGCAAACTTGCTGAGGGTGGCCACTATCCCCTCATCAAGGTCATTGATGAAGATGTTGAACAGGACCGGACCCAGCACTGACCCCTGGGGAACACCGCTAGTTACAGGTCTCCAACCGGACTCTGCACCGCCAATGACGACCCTGTGCGCTCTACCAGTCAGCCAGTTCTCAACCCAACGCACTGTCCACTCATCTATCCTGCACTTCCTCAGCTTTGTTATAAGGATGTCGTGGGAGACAGTATCAAATGCCTTGCTGAAATCAAGGTAGACTACATCCACTGCTCTCCCCCCATCCACTCAGCCAGAGACAACATCATAGAAGGCTACCAGGTTGATCAAGCACGACCTTCCCCTGGTGAACCCATGCTGACTACTCCTGATAACCTCCTTTTCTTCCAGTTGTCTGGAGATGGCATCCAGCACAAGCTGCTCCATCACCTTTCCAGGGACAGAGGTGAGGCTGACTGGCCTATAATTGCCTGGATCTTCCCTCTATTATATTATTATAGGCACAGTTTCCTTTTTGCGTTAATCCTGCATTGTCCAACAATGAATATTAACAGTACGTAGAGCTTGAGGCAGTGGCAGACTTCTTACAAACAAAAAATTGTATAGAAAAAGGGAGGACACTAACAATTTATTGTGATTTGTACAGTGGTCACTCCAAAAGTAATGTTCCCTATTTCTTTCCATGGAAAGTACAATAGATACAAAGAGCAGAGTAACACTATTTAGTAGAGCACATTCTCAGCTACAAATCACTATTGTAATCACTCACATTAGCCAATTTATGCACATGACCTGGTTGAGATACTCTGCATTACATCATGATGGCTTTGCAAAGCCATCTGGAATATAGACTGCCTTTGATATCACTTTTGCCACTGCTGAAATGCACCACCCACTGCTTCACATCCACTGTTTGGTCTCCACAAACATTCAACAAGCATCAATAAATGTAAGCGTGTGCAATTTTTTCAATGTGGAGGAATTAATTCCACACCTCTGCTTCATATGTTCTTCCATGTCAGGGACTACTCTGTCAGACTGCCCCTCTGCTGGCATTTCTTACTCAGCAACAAAATGTAATGGAATAGTTAAATGAAGGTTCAGCCTCTACTGCCATACCATCAGTATCCACCTCAGACATTGTAGGCCAACATCATAAAATAGGAGACATTACTTTCAGAACAACACTCATATGATTGGATTTCTCTTATATACTAAGTAATTGTACATATTTTTATTAATACTACTTTGTATGTTTCATAATATGTATTATATAATTTATATAATAATATATAATATTATAACACAACAAAATATTATTTTTTAAAATATTGTGTTTCATATAAAAACTTCCCAGAAGAAAAAACTGAAGAAATACCTAAATTTTCATTCTAAAAATTAGAACTGAATCCATACTGAATAGTAAAAAGAATAAATAACAGTTTTGACCATACATCTATTGTCAATAATGAAAGTCAGAAGTGTAGAGAAAATATTCAAATACTTTTATAGTCTTTACAACAATCCTTTATTCTTGTCCTCAAGGAATAAAAAAAGAGCCTACTCAATTTGTTTTGCATGAAATTACTCTCCAGACTTTTCAAATGCACTTCTTTCAGGGCTGTTCTCTTGAAGTAGTAATTTTATTCTCAAAGTAGCATTCATCTGATTTTGCCTCTGCAAAATTTTTCCAGATGAACATATTCCCATGAACAGATTCAAAAGCACTCATGCTGCTTTATCTGTTTGAAGTGGCCTCCTCTGTTATCAGCATTCACTGAATATGATGGACTAAGCTGTAGTATTTTTCAGTAAGTACCACCCAGTTTTCATTCCATTCTCACAAGAGTGCTACACTTCTCTGTTTCAAAAATATCACAGAAGATGCCTCTGAGCAGTTGAAAAAGAAAAAAGAAAAGAAAAAAAAAAAAATAGTAATAGAAATAACTTCAGGCTCAGGCCAAAAACCATACTAATAATCTATTTTATTTGCATGCATCTCTGAGTAGATCATGCAAATGAGTCATCAGATTGATTAATCACAGAAGGAAGATTTCAGGCTCTGCCAGTATTGCTGATTTACTTTCAGCTGAGAATACAGTTGGTATTGGGCATCAGAACACAATATATAGTGAGGATATTATAATTTAAACCAATATCTTTGTCTGGTTTATAGTAACCATAAGGTTGGTCCCAGGATTTTGAAAGTAATGACTAGATTAGAAGTGTACCTCTGCATTCTTAGATATTTTTGGACTTGTCTTTTATCACTAGCAAAAAGTATGCCTCTAACTTCAGTGTAGCTAAAGTTAAGAAGAAAAGAAAATGTATTTTATGACATTCTTCTACAATCCTTTTCTTTCCACAATGTCTTATTGGTTTAATATTATATTTTTTATTTTTTTAATCGAACTTTCTTGTTCTTTCTGTTTCACAGTTCTCTCTTTTAATTGTTTATATTCTGTTTTCACTAAACGTCCTTTTCACAAAGAACCTTTCTTATTTATCCCATGTGTTTCTTATTTTGGGCAACAGTTCTGTTTAGTAGGCAATGCAGCTCAGTAGAAGGTAAGACCAATTTTTTGTTCAGTACAAGTTCTCCAACTATGGGCAGAAATATTTGGTCACATAAGGAAGAGTTTAAGTATGGCTAATTTATGAATGGTGGAACTCTTTAGCAGTATGTGGTAGATTCATTCTGAATTGACCAAATGCTATTAAAATACAATTCAAAGGGTAGTGCAAAGATATATAATGGCATAAGGATGGTGGGCTTTCTTGTTTGCTTTTTTTCACTGTTTATTATCAGTGCTGTTTTCCTAACAATTTCCTGTTTGTTTGTTTTGTTTGTTACTGCTTTCCTGGTATTATCTTTCATAATATGGTCTTGCACTTGAGTTAGTTCAGAATGTTTCGTAAGCAAAGTTGTCATTGGTTTTGCTTATGTGCATCATCTCTTTTAGGAGAATTAAGTTCAAGGCCAGAAGGAGGACACAGTATAACATCTAACTAAGCTAAAATTCTTTGCATATCTGTATTGTTGCTGAAGAAATGTGAATACTCTCTCAATGGGAAATTGAGATGCAATGGAAAAAAAGTAAGGAATAATTCCTGTAAGATAAAATACATTTCTTAAAATGTCCAGCATTTATTTGTTGTATATGACTATTTGATATATATGTATTTTATGTATATATTTTTCTACATATATACTTTTCTAACTCATGTATCTAATCTGCAAATAGATTTGTGTGATTAGTACAGGCCCTTTCCTGAAATCCACGAGATAATTAAAGAGCTATCAGTCCACATCTTTTAATTCATTACCAATCTTCATCCACTTTCTTCTCATAAAAGAATATTTTTAAATTTATTTTTGAGTTCTCTTCATGCAAAAAAAAAAAAAAAAAAAAAAAAAATTGAGAAAAAAAGAGGAGAAAAGGCGAGGCAGATTTTATATATATATATATATATATATATATATATATATATATTCCCAAACAACAGATCCAGATTAGAATTGCTCTGTGACTCCGGTCTTTCATTCATATGCCTGAATGGGCTCCTTAGATATGCAAATGGCATTTTTGGGTGAGGATACTAAAAAAAAGACCAGTGAAGGTTTCTAATCCTCTTTTTCTACATACTCACTTCATTTTTTCTTGTTAAATTTATGTGCTATATCTTATACACTAAAATAAATAGCTTATTTTTTTTTTCTGTTTAATGCTCAATTCCACAAATTTACACAAGAGGAGAGAGTGAACTGTAGAATAAAAATGAGAAGAAGAAACAAATGAATAGAAGGTTAAACAGATTTTCTTAATATTTTTAAAAAAGAAACACAACATTTCAGGTAACTGAGAATATATACTGTATAAATGTTCCCAAGTTTGCCTTTTAGCCAAAAAAGCCTTGCAGTTTCGCTTTACAGGTATCTTACTGAAAAGTATTAGGTCATGCACAATATACGTAATGCTATGGGACTTACAATGTTCATCGTTTTACATTCATCTCAACATCAAATTAGCTGATGACAGCTGAACAGAAGAGTGATGCACCACAAATACAATTATGAACTTTGGTAAGCTGTTAAATTTTAATGCACAGTGTGTAATAAAGAAAGCTTTGTTTAGATAGTAAAGCACAAGTATAATTATGTTTTCATTCATATTTTTGATTTATTTTCTTGTAGAAATTTTCTTTGCCTTTTACCATTGCTTTTCTTTGTATATCCAATATTGGTTTCTTACTTAAGCAAGAATCTTTCACACTTCAGATTAATTTTGTCATCTTGTTCAAATATGCATAAGGAAGTAATTTGATATGGAAAAGATACCTGGCCACTTTATCTATGCAATCCTATTTAAAAGGGTAAAAAAAAAAATGATGATTCTGTGAAATTAAAATCAAGCTCATGGGCTTGAACTATTATGGTAGCAACCTTTGAAAAAACTATGCTACCTCTCAGTCTTCATGATTGAATAGGTTATTAAATCGTTGAGAAGTATATTGTGATGATCCTGGAAGCAGTAGTTTTAATATAGAAAATATATAAATTATTAAGACGATAAACAGGCAACACTTCTCCTTTTTCCTCTTTTTTTTTTTTTTTTTTTTTTTTTTTTTTTTTTTTTTTTTTTTTTTTTTTTTTTTTTACTTATTTTAATCTTTTCCATATTGCCATTTGCAGAAGAAAGACAGCATAACTTCTGAGGAAATTCTTCACCTGCCTATTTTTAATCTATACTTATATATTTTAGGAGAAATAAGAATAGTAATCTTGTCTTCCTCAGCCTGAAATCTTTAAGATTTCTTACTACATTGAAGAAGATAAGATGCTGTTCTAATTTTCTTGATATGTCTGTTCAATAAGTCTCCACCCTTTGCTGTACTGTCTGCTAATTTTTTGCTTCCTGTCTGTCTGACAGCTGTCTATCTGTCTGACTGTCTGTCTGACAGCTGTAGACATGCACATGAGCCCAGGAAAAAAAAAAAAAAGCTGGATTTTTTTTTCCTTGAAAAACAGATTATAATTGGACGTGTGTCTGCGCAGAATAAAATCTATCTGCTCCCTCATAAAAGACATGATTTGAGCAGCTCTGTTGACTCAGTCACCCTTTGTGAAAAGTTCCGTGGAACCACTTTACTTAGAGATTTGTCATAAATCTCAGAGCTGAATAAAGTTCTTAAAGAGAATGATCATCTATATCAGAGTAAATTTTAATCCTAAATAGTCTATCAAAGGATGTTCTCATTCATTAATGAAGAACAGCAAATGGGCAATTTTAAAAGCCCATGAAGTACTGTTCAGATAAGAGCTTTGATCCAAACCAGACTTATGACTTATTACTCCAAACATACATTATTGCCTACAGGAGCATAACACATTGTTTCACATCTGTATGAGAACTGCTGAATCATGGCCTGAACCTCTGATTGATCACCTGAGGCAAGCAATGAGTCAACCACAGAGCACAGGTGAAGGCAATTCACCTGTGCTGCTGGAAGGGGTGGAGCCTGGCTCCACCTCTCCTAGACCCATTTAAGAGCATCTTTATATTCATTGACTATACAACATCATATGACAAATCAAGTGATAGATTATTGTTAAAAAATGTGTTACTTTGATCTGCATATCATATCAAGACTTTAAAATTGCATCTTGCTTCTATTTACAATAATATCCATTGATTTCAGTCATACTAAAGACCAAATGTTCTTCCTAGGGGAACTACTTGGAGTATTTTCTACCTTCTATATCATCTATGTATCTCATTTTGATACAACAATATATCTGAAAACACGCATGCCTACATTTTCTTCATTTCTTTATAAGGATGCTATGCTTATTGAGGAAAGTCACACAACAGAAGCATAAATAAAAGTAGGATATTTAAACATACATCTGTTTTTAAACATATGAGTAACTTCTTTTAAGGTAAGGAACAGTTTTCGTATTTGAAGTTATATGTACATTTAAGCCCAAATTAGCATCTATATCTTATTATATCATATATGTCATTATATATATGACACGTATGGATATTCTATGCTGATCTAAGAAACATAAATCATGGAGAGCAGTATATTCCTAAAGAAAACAAGGATGCCATCCAATTGAAAACAGAAAACAAACAAAGATGAGATGGAATTCTGTAAGTAATCTTATGAAATGGATCTGCATTTGTGGGTCATTTCTCAACCTGAGCAACATGATATTGAGTAGGATTCCAAGATGATGTTACAGCACAGTTGAATTAGGGTCTTAAACAAAAGAGGTATAGGGAAAATTGTCTTTTTTTTTTCTGTGTTTAAAAAATTATTGCATAGAACTGGGAAACAAACAGCTGGTCCTTATTAGTGCAGGCCACTGACACTTCAAGCTTGCATCATAGTGCAAAGGCCACATATCAGATTCTTGGCTAAAACAGTAGAAAGGTTTTGTAAAATTACTAGCTGTTTTATCAAGTTATTAGTTATCATTCAATATTAATGGTATCAAAAACCAATAGAAAAAATATTTTTAATGAAAAAAGACAATCTTACATAAATGAGTTTGGGAAGACTAAATAGGTAAGATATTCGCACAGAAAAACACAAAATAGTGTAGTTTGTCCATAATTTTCCTCTTGTCATCCAGGAATGATACTGCAAGTGAGACACTTTGGTAATACATGCTGAATCTGAGATTTCTGATGGAAAATGATTTATTTTTTCCTCACTAGCTTAGTACATTGCAAGAAACAGACAGGGGAAAATAAGTTTAATGCACTGTTTGTATCGGAGCCAAAGTAGAACTTGAGCAACGTAGAACCACGAGTAGCAAATGGCTGACACTGCTCAAAGAACTTCCCTTTAGGAAGGTGCTGTCATAAATACTCATCATCTCAGTACTTAGCTAAATATAAGCCATAATATCAGTGGCTGCATGTTAGTACATTCTGTATGCTAGAATTTTAGGGGCTAAATATCAGCCAAAGCTTTTGACTATTATGTAAGATCATTCCTTGATTGTTTTTGTCAAGTGTTATTCTCATGTCCTCACAAGGACCCCTGACCTGTAAATGTATGTTCATCATTTCTCAGTGACTGTGAAACCTTATGTAGGTCTTAATTTACACTGAATCCAGGCTTTTTTATACAGGACAGAAGGATATCGTAGCCCTTTTTTTTTTTTTTTTTTTTTTTTAAAAA
>QGNR01000040.1:1944117-1973368 GCA_003435085.1 Syrmaticus mikado
ATTTTTTTTTTTTTTTTTTTTTTTTTTTTTTTTTTTTAAAAAAAAAAAAAAAAGAAGAAGAAGAAGTAATTCACAGACAGCATAGATCATTGCTATGAGCTCTACCAATCTGGCGATAGGAAATTTTCCTGAGGGTCTGCAAGGATGACATAGGAAATTAGCAGTTCAAGAAAAGTTTTAGATAAATACAGCTTAGTGATAATGGAACTGGACAGTTCTGATTTAACCCTCTGCTAAGCCTGCTGCTCGTTTTGCCTCCATGTTATACTTGATTATTCTCAAGAACATAAATTACCTGTTAATATATATTTAGGACTAATCTTGAGCTTTTTACTTACTCTTTCAGTCTTGTCTTGCCTGGATTTGTCTTCTTTGTGGGATCTTGGAAAGTTTATTGTCCTGTGCAACTTCTGCCAAATCTCAGAGCAAGCCAGTGTACACTCTGAGCCCTAGTGAGGCTTGTGTCAAATTGTGTAACATATTAACCTTTTAGTGCTGGCTCTGTTAATGTTTCCTTTGGCTGATACAGGTATCAGGTTTTTTACTTCTACCCCCATTCCCTACTCTCACCAACAGGTGTTTGTTGCCTGTGACAAGAGTTCAAGATCTCGGAAAAATGAGAACGGTAATGGTATGCCAAAGATGGGAAGAACAACTAAGCATAATTGGATACAAATGCCTCTGTGACCCCTGAAGAGGGAGAAACACTTTGGTTGTTTCTTATTGGTATCAGAGACAAACTTCTATCTTAAAAAAAAAAAAAAAAAAAAAAAAAAAAAAAAAAAAAAAAAAAAAAAAAAAAAAAAAAAAAAAAAAAAAAAAAAAAAAAAAAAATNTAAAAAAAAAAATTTTTTTTTAAAAAAAAAAAAAAAAAAAAAAAAAAAAAAAAAGGAAAGAAAGAAAGAAAGAAGAAAAAGCCAGCTGCCTGACAGAAAAAATCATTTTCTTTCAAGGGAAAAGTAGATGAACTACACAGGAATTTTATGCTTATCAAGCATATAAGGCAGCCAAAAAGTATTTGCTTCCCCATTTATATTTATATGTGATCAAGTTATAAGGTTAAAAACACATGTATGTAACAGAAGCACTTGCTAATTCTGCATTTTCAAGGTGAATGTATAATTCTGCCAAGTCATTTCTAAAGCAAGTATTCAGTACTATATTTTAGTGTAATATTAAATGTCCACATTAGATTTTGCTTCTTAGGGGATTTTCACTCCCATCTCCTGCTCAGCAGTTATAATCATATTTACTTGACATCAATTATGGTATACCTATATTCAGTTCAAATTCTTCTGAATAATAGCCATCTAAACAAATAGATTATTATTGTTGTTGTTGCACCTTTATATTTAAGAAGATAATTAGAACCTTGTTTGGACATAGATATACAAGAATTCCCTCACCTTCAAATGGAGTCCATTAGTTAACTATGTACATTTTTTACTGTTTTTCTTTTTTCAGGAAAAGAAACAACAACAATAAATAAATAAATAAATAAACTCTTGAAATATATGTATCAAGTTAAAGAGATAAGAAATCATTGATGTGAATGTTGTCTCTATTGTCACCTTGGGAACATCTGATACTACAGAATAAATGCAAATATTCTTACAAATGACCAGAGAGGCTTTTTTTGCAGCAAGAGATAGAAAGATTTCCTACAACTTGCTTTGCTGAGAATAAACTACTTGCTTTGTACAAAAGAATACTGCTCTCTAGTGGAATATGGAATAAAATTCCATGACCTCACCAGTTACCTTCCTCTGCATTCTTACCTGTTTGCAGATAAAAGGCAGCTTAACTTTATCTTAGAGTTATGATTGATACATGGATACAACTATTGTGAGATAATACTGTCATGTGGCTTTGCTTTTGTAATCAAGTAAAGGAAAAATCCTTTTTTTATTTTTTTTTTCCTTCACAACTCTCTTGTAAATCGAATCCAGTCATTTTTACCATGTCCTTTTTCTTTCCTCTGGGTGCTGCTGTCTATATCAAGAGGGTGGAACATAACTATATAATTTACACAGGAATTCATGATAATTTAACTGACATAACGTTAATTCAGGAGTGATTAATAGCTGCATTTACACAGCTGAAAATTTTAATAATACTTCTCTCGGGAACTTATAGTACCAATACTTTGTATTCAGGGTTTGCTTTTATGCTGTAGTCATTGCACCTTTGGAGTAGGAAATGTTTGCTGGAGCAGGAATCAAGTTGTACAAACTGTTCAATACACTGCTGTCTGTCTCAGTGAGGGGGGAACAGGACACTATGAAAACACATGAACGCACACCAAATGTTGTGCTTTGAGTTTCCTTCCTCCAGGGCTAGTTGTAGATCTGTCATCTGTTTGGCTAGACTTGATGGGATCAGGGAACCTTTGACAGCTTTAATCGCTATCACTACTCACAGCAAGCCTGCAAGCTAGTGAATTGACATGCTGGACATACTTAAAATGGGCATGTAGTGCAGCACTGAAATGAACCCAGTCTGGAAAGTGCTGTAAGTGTGCATTCAAAGCAGGAGCACACTGCTTTGAGATATTATGATGTTAAACATGGAACCAGTTGCTTTCCAAAAATTTATTTCCAATATGCCCTGTCCCTTAGGCAATGGAAAGTAACTTAAAACATCATTTGCAAAAAAGGTGGTTAGTCTTTGCCCAGAGTGCATTGCCCTTGCTTTGTTTTCTGAAATAGAGATGGTCATGTTATGGCTGATAGAGGGATTTTCTGAACAGTAACTTAGCAAAGAGCTATTTACAGCATTTAAATTTCAGATTGTGAGCACAAGCATTTGGAAATACTGGATATGTAATACATTTGATTCTGTGACAAAATATGATTAAAAAACAAACAAACAAACAAACAACAAAAAAAAAAAAACAATCAAAGCCAGCACAAACAAACAAGAGGAAATGAAATTAAGATGAAGTTGGTGCTAGTGGACCTAAGTGGTTTTTCTCCTCTATTTTCTGCAGAGTATCCTCAACATACAGATGATGTTATAACAGTTCAGAAGGATTTTGCAGTTCAGAGCAATAATACTCAAACCAATGCTGAGGAACACAAGGCATTTAAACATTTGCTGCTTTAGACTGTTTATTAAGCCTTAACAAATTTGGTAATATTTCTTAACTAGTAAATCTCCTGAATAGGAACAATTTCCTACTAAATTTTATTGACCACTGTGGTGCCTTTCACTCAGAAAAATATAAGATTTTAAATGTATAAATTTGTGTCCATCACTATGCCTTTCTATTTGCCATAACAATGCTGGAAATTAATTTTTTTTTACTTAACCCAGCCTCTAAAAAAATAATTAAAAAAATAATTAAAAAAAAAAAGAAAAAAAAAAAAAGATTATTGCTATCCTTTACTAGCAAGGAAATTATGGTAAAAAGATGTGAAGATAACATATTAAAATTACCTAAGATTTATATTGGTGTAGGGAGAAGAACCCAGATCTCTTGCCTCTTATTCTTGTGTATTAACCAAAGTATTTAAGTATTTTGCTTTCTTCCGAGGAGTATTTAGTCTCTCATTTCTGCAGGTAATGGAATGTTTTCCTGGGGATGGGAGAGAAAGCTATAAAAGGAGAGTACAAATCAAACCATCTGGAAGAGAGGAAAATAGAAGACTAAATCATCTACAAAATCTGATAAAGTGAAACAGAACAAATAGTGAGCTATGTCTAGCATGCAGTAGTTTTAATGCATACTGAAACACATAGAGCAGAGTGCTTTTTGGTAGTACTCAGATGTCTTTAGTTCTCAAATTGTAGGTTACAAACAACAGGAATTTATTCAAGTGGCACTACCACGATGGTTTCCAAGTTATATTTTAAAGTTTTCATTGTGTAATGTGCAGATATAATTCAGAAAGTGTATGGATTGCTTCTGAACAAGATATATGTTCACTGTTATTAGAATTGGAAGTGTGCTTTTGTCTATTGTGATAGAAATGTTTCCTTCAGAAAAGAATAGGAAATACTGATGCTTTTTTATTGGTTTAGTAATTACTGTTAATTAATTAGGATGAGAGTTTGCAAACCACATTAAATGTAGCAAACACTACTTAAGTGCTGAGTAATATTCTCATTGATTTACAACACCTTTCACAAACATAAAGGCTTTACAGAATAGAGAACAGTAACAAGTAGTATAGCACATCAGGGTTTTTTGTTATTCAGTTGGATTTTTTATAAATTGAATTCTATGCGTAAAGGACAAAATAATTTGAGAGAAATAGGCTTTCAAGTCAAGATTCCAAGGAATTCAGGGAATTGATTGTTCAGCTTTTATCTTAGAGAGTAAAATATAATCAGAAACAGATGATAAAAACCACATCCCCCAGAACAGCACAAGGAAGATATGATAAATATAAATATCAGAAATCTGAGTGTAAGTTCACAGAATCATTGGATTATTGGAGGGACCAAGAATGGTCATTGAATCCAACTCCTGACTCCACAGTTGACTACCAAAAAAATTAAATGATACTTCTAAGAATATTGTCCAAAAGGTCAGTCTGGTTGTGACAGAGCACTGGAATCAGCTACCCAGAGACACATTTCTTTCTCTGGAGATATTCAAAAACCTGCCTGGCTGCTTTCCTGTGCATTCCAACTTTAACAGAAGGACTGAACTGGATCTCCAGAGGTCCTTTCCAACCTCTCTGTGATTTTATTCTCTAAAATGCTTCATGAACTATGGCAGCTGACTACCAACAGGAGCCAGATCCATACCCATCATTCTTTAGTGAAGAACCTTTTTTTAACCTCCAGTCTGACTCTCCACCTGACACAGCTCCATGCCATTCCATAGTGCTGCCCCCCCTCTTCTCTCATGAAGAAGTTGTAGGTCACCACTACTTCCTTTACTAGTAGGAGTACTTTAGCCTCCTACTTCATATACTTGCTTACTGATCATTTTGAGTATGAGTATGACATTAGCAAATTAAATATAAAGAATGAAAAAGAACTGAATACTACATAAATATCTGACTGGATAAATTATTTGGTCTTATATCTCAATGAGTCACTGATTTCACGTTCAGATTTTCAGTTTGGGACATTAGATATTTTCAAGTGGTATATTCAGTGTTCTTGAAAGTGTGCAGATCACAAAAGCAAAATTAGGCCATGTGCTAAATACAGTGGAAACAGGAGATTCTTTATCAAGAAGCAGCTTTCCTGTCCCCTCAAGGTATCACTATAACAGTTTCGTTCTTTTTAGCAATGAATAAGAAGCTCCTGTTTAGGTTTTAAACATCATCCTCAGAAGGCAAAAAGGAGGAGATGAATAGGCAGGAAATATATTGAAGGAATGCAGTAAATGAGATGATAAAACAATACAAAAATCCTGAGTTTTTGACCCTTGACTATCTGGCTAAAGGCTGTCAAAAGGCTGTTCAGGGTTACTATGATTCACACAGTATTTAGAAGTCACGCTGACTTTCTGTACTGATTACAATTGAATTTCAACAGTAAAATGGAGATGGAGCTTAGATTACATCCTTGTGCTTGTTTACAATCTTCTTTTGATATAACATATGATTCTACTTTTAGGGCTTTTAGATCCCTTTCTGAGACGAGATATATGGCTGTGATATTATACAGACTGCTCTTTCATGAGGAGCTGCAGATTGTTCTCACAGATCACATCTCACAGATTGTTTAGGTTGACAAGGACCTTTTCTGAATTCTTTTATTCAACGTCATTCATTCTAGCATAAATGTTAAACAGCTTAAACTTGGGTGGAGGTGGAAACAAGACATGTGTGGTGTCTTGTTGGGATGAGTAGACAAATATGAGGAAATAAGGATTTTGTCTGTTTCAATTTCTTTCTTTTTTTTTTTTTTTTTAATTATATATTTGGTGATCTTTAGTAGCCACAATTGGAAGCCTTTAGAAGCCTTCTAGACCAGGATACTGAAAAGCTGCAGATTCTTTCTAATACAGATCCCGATTTACCCCAAATGTCTGTTCTGGGTCTATATTTGGAATTGGTTAGGATTATAATTGAATGAACAAAATAGTCACATTTCTGCATGTTGGCTTTTACCTTTAAAGCATCTGGTATTCCATAGTTCTCCATATACTGAAGAAATGTCAAATAATTAAGAAATGCCATCTCACATATGGACAATGCCCAGACAACCCGTGATTTTTTGGAATCAGATTCCAACAGATTCAGAGAAAAATTTCTGACTCTAATATTCTTGAAAATTCTATTGGTTTGGTGTACAGAATTTTATATTAAAAAATTATAAAATAATGTTGTATTCAACTCAGTAATATTCCAGAAGTCTACCTTTTGGGACAAAAGTATAGATTTACTCTAGTTTTAATATTTCAATATGACCTCACAGTATAGTATAGTTCTATTTGTGTTGCTGAGTACTCTGTCTTAAATGGCTTGCATAGTCCATGTAAAACAGAAGTTCATAGAAGACAAAAGATGTTTCTCAATCTCCTTAGAATGGTTACATTTTCAACATTTACTATGTTTATTTAAAGGCAGGGTAGATAATTGTCATAGTACTGCATATGTAAAGGAAATGAAGGAAACAAAAGAATAGCAGGTATTATTTTTAAAGCCAATGTCAACACTGCAAAAAACAGTGATTTCAAACTCTGCTACTTTTGACATTTGATGACAAAGAAAAACATGCAGATACACATTGTGATTAGTTGTCCTGGCTAATATATTGTATTTTATATGTGGAAAGCAATTTTGAGGTATATCAGATTAAAAGGAATGAGTTGGACTCTGATTTGTAAGAACGATTTGAAAGGGATGCTTTATCCCTTTTGTCTTTTAACATAGAAGACACTGTTTACTTGAAAACATATCACTTTTATAGACAGTGAACATCTACATTTTGGATTAGTTCTTAGAGTAAAAAAAAAAAGCACAATTTTGGTCTTTGAACAAGTTTTCCTACAGAAAAGCTTCTGAAATATCTTTTGGTGGATGTTGTTTATGTGTTTGGACTTGACTTCTAGGAAAGACTTAACAATAATGCTCAGTCTTTCTAAAAACAGATCTGATATGAAGGACCAGACTGGGGCTTTGGGGATTCACATGATAGACATGCTTGATAGCTCCAAAAAAGTTTAAACTGAGTATATGTTATACTTTCAATTATGGATTTTAATTTTTTTTATAACTAATTTAAAAAGTTAATAATGGGTCTTAAAGGAGATATAGCAGAGGAAGTCTCATTTTTGTTGCTATTTTCACAAATTTTGCAGTTGACTCTGAAGAGACTCACTCAACAAAATGGATAACTAACCCCAAAAGTGTTCTATTTGTCAAATTATGTCTTATCTGAAGGATACTTTCATCTAAAAACTCAGCCATTTAATGAGAAATTGAGAGTAATATTTATGGACAAAATTAAATCCAGATGTATTTCTGAACTTACGTAGTAGAATGGGAAAAACAGGCAAAGTTAACAACAGTTTGCTGTGTGCATCTGAATCATCCTGCAAATCATCCTGTCTAACAGATGTGCTCAAATGTTGTAAAGATAGTTGTATGTCTGTCTCTCCCATAAATATTATCCAAGCCTATTTATCTGTGTGTTGGCAAAAGGCAACATCCTCGGGACTGAACTATTGCAGCACTGTCATCTTTTACAGCAATGTCAGCTGTCTCATGTTGTCCAGTTTCCTATTTCTATTTGTGTACTCCTACGCAGCTCTACCAAGCACATTCCAGTTTTGCCTCTAAAGTTGATACTGAGGTATGTTTTGATGTGAAATCTTTATAAAATGTCCAGATCCGCATCTTGCGTAGCAATTACATGAATATTGATTTTCAAGCTCAACAAGTATGATTTTTTTCTTTGATTTTCTTACTTGGACAACTGTGTGACTTTGTTGAAGATTATTCAAATGCATTACTCATTCTAGTATTTCTAAAATCTTGCATGTATAGGATAAAAATGTGTGAGTTGATACCTGTGAGACTGGTTCTGAATTACTTTAATAACTTGACACTAGTGTCATTGTAATATATTTTATACAGTTTCAATAAATGTAAGACTGAAAGATTTCAAACACTCAAGGTTAAGAATGTAGTCTGATGATCTAGTTGTTCTTAGTTTTTACACAACTATGGCATCATCATAATTTCCAGTACGCTTTCAATCTTGATTCAGTTCTGTTTCAGGAATTTACTGTTCATGAGCAGTAAAAAAAAAAAAAAAAAAAGGTCTTGAAAGCAAGTAAACCTATCTTGGAAATCAGATGTTTGCTTACTGAGAAGTAACATCAAAGAACTACAAAAATACCTTTGTTTCATATTTGTCTTTGTTTTTCCACACTGGACACTTTGACAAATAAGTACTCTGTAGAAATGGGATTATTGTCTCAAATCTATCCTCTAGAGAATTGCTGCATTTCTACATAATGCAAACCTACAATGATGAGAATGCAATGCTAGCAATAAAAGTAAGATGCAGGCATTTAAAGAATTCTTTTTGTGTAGTCTAATGACAAGCAGAATATTCGGGGCACTGGTATGGAATTAAGAACATTAATCCTCTTCCTGGATTTGCTAACAACTTACAAACACTGAGCAAATTACTGAACTGTCAGCACATCCCATCAATTAAATGGAATATTTTGCATCTTCTGTAGCTTGCTTTGAGATCTACAATGGTAAAGAGCAACATAAGATATTAACATTAATTTTATTCAGCTATTTCATTCAAAATTCAGTATGTGCTATCAAGGGTACTATATTAAAATAGGATATATGTTTTAAATGTTCCTATTATTTCAAAAATTTTTCTTTCAAAGAAGAGTGTGTCTTTTCTCATCTCTGCTCCTTAAAAACAGGTATTGTTCTTTTCCTGTAAACTTATAGCCTAATTTTAAACTGATGAAAATTCATTTTCCCTTACAAAAATCCTTAAGCTAAGCTTGCTACAGGAATACACACTTCAATGCTAGTTCCAGATATATGTACTAATTAATTGGTTAAGTAATAATTCACTTCTTCTTAATCTTTTATCATTGTAAAACAAGGAGAATATTAAAAATGACTGCTTCACACTGATTTATTCATTCTCTTCAGAGCACTGCATCTTATTAAGCTGAGATTCTGATGTTAAAAAATATAAAAAACTGATCATGGTTGTCTTCTTCAACTATGCATAGACGAAATATTAGGGGTGAGATTTATCTCACTGCAGCACTGGAGGAAAGGGAGATTTAAAGAAACTTTTCATATTGTAAAGTCCAAAGTCATCCATGAAGGGTTCAAGGTGATGTACAGCTGATGCAATATTTCCATGTTGAAAAACAGTGTGAGTATAACCTCTATCCTTTGGGTTGATAAAGAATGTACATCTGTTGTTCTTTGCACCTGACTACTCATTGCCAAATCATGTCCTGTCTTATAGCTGCAGTCTATGTCTCCTCTGCCATATTTTGTATTTTCCAGCCATGTCCTTGTCAAATTTTGTACAAGTATATCCACCTATTTTCTGCACTTCCTGGGATCTGCCCTTTGATATGAATGCAGGAATCTGGTGAAAATGAGTTTACTAATATCCTGAGATGCTGAGATGATAGTGCCATACTCAAAATCAGTTTTGTCTGATTTCCTGATGACCTACGAAATATCTGCTTTGTCTACTCAAGATGCAAAATATTTCCAGCTGAACTTTGGACCACCAACTCTGACAGTTTCTATTAAAAAAGCTTTAGAATGTATGTACTGAACTTGTCTAGGTACATTTTGATAGCAGAGTGGTGACAGTTCTCAAATGCATAATTAAGAAAGAATCTACTTTGGTTTATAACCACTAAGTCTTTTCAAGTGCATTCCCAATGAAGAATGAAGAATGAGGAGTTACAGAAGATTTAGTAGTAAAGCTGACAGAGATGTTCCATATCTTCCCTCTGCTCCAATTGTCACCTCCCTCCCTGTTCTCCCTAATATCCACTGCCCTTTTATAACAGTGTAAAAAATGTACTTAGGGGTTAAATTTATATTGTCAAATAAATAAATAAATAAAATTTAAAAAAATCTGGGAGAGTTAAATATATTTCTGATACCCATTGCTCTGGGTTTTGAATCCAATGCAAAAAAATTTCCGGAATCACAGTTCTGTCTCTGGTTAAGTGACTCAATATGGCTATATATGTGTTCATTGCTAAAACTCTCTAACATAAAAGGAAAATGTGGAAATACAAGGTCCAGAAGGCTCTAATTTTTAGATATTTTTCTTCTGTTGTTTCTTTTTATTAGAAAAGCAGATCTCATCTGTCTCTGGGACTCTGGTGGCTAGACTCTAATGAAATGGCAACATATGATAAATTTAGGGAAATCTAAAGTAGTGCAGACCATAAGCCTTTCTAGTTTGTGGTTTCTTGGCCTCGTGATGATCTGAGGGGAAACTTTATTGCTCTGAACAACTACTGGAAAGAAGGCGATAGCCAGGTGGGGGACCACTTTCTTCTCCAATGTAACAAGCAGTAGGACAAGAAGAAATGTCCTTAAGTCGCATTAGAGGTGATTCAGACTGAATATTGGGAAAAATATTTATTCTCAGAGAGAGCAGGGAGGTGGTGGAGTCATCATTCTTGGAGGTTTTCAAGAAAACGGTAGGTATTGCACTGAGTGACATCGTTTAGTGGCGTGGTAGTGATGGGTTGATGGCTGAGTTAATGATTCTATGAGACTAAGAAAGTAATGCCTCCTATTTATTTCCATAGAAACTACAACAGATACAATGAATACAATAATGATATTTGATAATTTCTCAGCTATATGCTCTTTTAACTAACACTTTTTTAAAACGGTTACCACCAACAGCCATTATTTTCTCCAGTAATGAACAAGAGCCTGCATACCACATTTGTAAAAATCTGCCACAGCAGAAATGAATCACTGCCACTACTGCCACTGTTGAAACATATTACCCATTACTTTTTTGTCTCCATAAATGTTCATCGAATACTGATGAATGTCAATGCAATTTTTTCCAAATCAAGGAATTCAGTGACGCATATTTACTTCATACACACTTCCATGTCAGGCACTATTTTGTCAGACAGCCCCTTCACTGCCAACTGGCACATGGCAACAAAATGTAATGAAATATTGTCCAGGCTCTTATGCAGCCCCTGACACCTGGATTGGACATGCATGATATAGGTGACTAATACAGTATAAGTGCATCTAAGATGGGAAATTGTGGATTGGCTTGTCACAGCTCACTTATAAGAGAGGTGTTTTCTGGAGGTTCCATTTTTCTCTCAGTGCTGGAAGGATGCCGGAAGTGGAGAGCAGAAGGTAAAAAACCTCATAGTTCTGAAATAATGATTTGTATATGAAAAACTATGCTTTGTTTAGAGAGGGCAAATGCTTGCATAACTACAAGCAAACCTGAGGATAGATGTTGACATTTTTTACTAAGTTGAAAAAAAGAAACAACAGAAAAGCAGTTGAAATAAAGTGTATGTGAAAAAAGTATTATCTAAAGAATAAAAAATAACTAATGTTCTTCAGCTTTACAGGAAGTGGGCAAAATGGTACTTGAACATCCTAAATGCCATATTATCAAGATTTTTAGTGCCATAGTCTAGTCACATTAAAAATAACTTGAAAGACTTGTTGGGGCTTAACATTTGGCATCGGTCTGTAGGCATAAAAACTACTTGTTTCACATGCATCTCTTTCAGCGTTGTTTTTTTGACCTTCTGCTAAAGAAGACACTGTAAATCTGGATAAGTGTTTTTCCAGCTAAAACATGAAGTGCATCAGGAGGAACAGACATTGTGCAAGTTCCAAATTTCCACCCACGGTTTACAAATTAAATACAAATGTGAACAGCGGGAGGCTGACTTTTAAAATAGACAAGCATTGCCACACATTTAGAAAATGTCTCCTCTTCAAATCTTTATATTGGCTTCTCTTCACCTTCTGAAACTTATTTAAACTCCTAGCTTTTGATTTATTGTTTCCCTATGGCCTCTGCACCATGGCATCGAGGAAAGAATTATGGACTCTTTCTGGAGGAAGCAACACAGAGGAAGTGTGAATGATACAAAGTATGTAGATAGAATCATGTCTAGATTAAGAAGAAAACTGAAAATTTTGTGATTACCTATGGATAGGAATGATTCAGGCAAAGTATTCCTCTTTGTATGTAAAATGACCATCTCCTTGTGTTCTCATTAACTAGTAAGTAATTACCTAAACACATGAATACACACATGTAATATGAGTATATATAAATAAAGTGAAATAATCTTTATCTTTTATTACAAGTATACATTTTTGCATATAATCTCTACTAGTAAGCAGGCACAAATGCATAGAATCACTGAGATATTAAGGTTGAAAAAGACAACTTCTATCATTTAGTCTAATCATCGACACACTACCAACCCAAGCACTAAACTATGTCCCTAAGTGACACATCTACACTTTTCTTGAACACCTCTGGGAATAGTGATTCCACAATTCCAATGGGAAATTCATTTAATCTAATAGAGAAATTGTATACCTATGCATCCAGTAGAGGTCATGATACAATGACTGTTCCAAAAGTAATTTCTATTTTAGTATGTTGGCCTATGACTTCAGAGGCAGATGCTGGTGGTATGGCAGTCGAGCTGAGCTTTCGCACCAATATTCCATTACATTTTGTTGTCATAGGTCAGAGGCAGCAGAGGTGTAGTCTGACAAAATGGTGTCTGGTATGGAAGTGTCATCACAGTGAAGTGGTGGGTTGCTCATTTTAACAGTGGTTATGACAACTGTGATTCATCTCTGCTGCAAGTTTTATGAGCACAGCATGCAGACTCTTGTTCACCCATGGTGAAAAATGCATAGCTAATAGTGGTGATTATGTTAAAAATAGTGTTATATAACAGAGAATTTGTTCTATCAAGTAGCATTATTTGCTCTTTTATCTGTTGTAGTTTCCATTGAAATGAATAGAAGGCATTATTTTCTGAGCACTGTGAAACACTGATTTCTCTGGAAGTTAAGTAACTACTATCTGGAATAATCTGAATTTCTCTGTTTTATACTCTGGTTGTCACTTCAGTGTTCTCAGTTTCCCAACACATGAAGAAATAGTTTAGGATTCTTCATCAGGTCTGGCAGTTGCTAGTATTTAATTTGCAGTTGTATCAGTTCTTACTTCTCAGTGTTTGGTGGTCAATTTCAAAGGAAATATGAAATAAATTTTAATATTGGATATGGGCTTTAAAGAAAGTATAATGTCTAATAAGTGTATCTTCTACTTTAGAGCTATACATATTACATCATATTTCAGCAGTATTTCAGCTCTTTTACAGAAGGAAATTTATCTGAATTAAAAACCTGTGGTAGCATTCTTTTATACGCATGGGTTATCTCTTTGGCTGTATGAAATGTGATTAAAAGAATTTCTGCTTTGAGAATGCCTCTTGAACCTAGGCCAATCCACTTCTTGTAAATTAGAGTATTAGGAATATGTCCCTGTGCAAGAATATTTGTCTTTTGTCCTGCTTCTTTAAGGGCTGTCTTGTTTTGGAAAAACAAACAAACGAACAATGAAATATACAGTAGCTAACATAATGGAAGAATAATCTGCTAAAGAACTTCTAGCTGTATCAGCCAGTCTACGTGATAATATAGCTGATTATTAAGTAGACATTAATTTGAGGCCAATTTAGATTCCGTAGGTTTATTTGAAAGGAAGAATATATATATATATATATATGTACAAGGTTATAAGAGGACATTTCAGAGGAAGTTGCAGAAGAGTCTGGATAAAAGATGGCGACATCTCACTGGTGATCCTTGAACTCTCAGACAAACTGTAAACCTTAAATTTTTGAGAATTTCATTGTTTTAGAAGAAAGTAAAACTATTTATATCCCTATTGGCACTCCCCTACATGTTGTTAAAACTTTGTCGTGCTATATTATGCACGTTTTGATTTTCTAGACATTCCCATATGCACTTCTCCCTCTCACCTTTTTTCCTTTTCTCCTTTTCCCTTCCCAGATCTTGGAACCATGGAAACTGAATTAAAAACAGTATGCTCATTAGAAGAACAGAAAGCAGTTTTTGTAAGTTCTTGAGGGCATTAGTAAACTTATGTTAGCTGTAGAATTCATAAGTGCTAGGTGCTTAAGTACGTTTCAAAAAATATCAGGTCTTCTGTGGCTTTTTGTGTTAATTTTGTCACTTGGATTTAAAGATTTCCAGACTTCAGCAGCATGAACAGGTTAATGTAAGAAGCACATGATTCCTTATGTTTTGTATTTTCAGACACATGGTTGGTCATTTTTGTTATATATTTTGCAGATTGTTTTGAAGTATAAAAAATGTGATTAGAAATACAGTTGCAAGTACAGATACAGTCATATGTGAAACTGTACAGATTTAGCTTGAAGTACCAAAAACGAAACAAAACAAAAACAAAGACCAAAAAACAAACAAACAAATAAAAAAACAAAAAAAAAAAAAAAAAAAAANATATGTGAAACTGTACAGATTTAGCTTGAAGTACCAAAAACGAAACAAAACAAAAACAAAGACCAAAAAACAAACAAACAAAAAAAAAAACAAAAAAAAAAAAAACAAAAAACAAACAAAAAAACCCCCCACCAAACTAAAAAGAAGAATAAGAAGAGAGAAAAGACACTTGAAGATTTTGTAGCCAAAAGTCAACGACAATAATGGACTTATTTGTTCATATTTTAGATCAAAGCTTCTCCTGGTTTACTTAATGACTTCTCTGCAAAATCTTTGTCTTCTTCAGGCAAAGTCAAAAATCTAACTATTAAAATATTATTAAAGTTTGTGATCATCCATTCTGCTTTCAGTCGTTATTTCTTCTGTTAATGGAAAACCTATCTGAACTCCTTTGAATCTTATCAGGTAAAATTACATAAATAATTTAGCCCACAAATGAAAGAGACTCGCACTAACCCTGATCAATCTTATAAAGCAGATTATGGCTCACTAGCATGATATTTTCCATTGGCAATTATACAAGAGTAATGACCAGCCAGAATAAGAGCATCTTTCCTCGCATAGGTAGATCTAGAAGAAGACAAATCTATGATTTTAGAAATCCTTTTGACTGCACAGAAATTACGGCCAAGAATAAAACTGCAGCAACCGTTCAGTGGTGAAGCATCAGTCCAGTAGCTTTCTATTATGAATCATGCAGTTCATAAATCGAAGAAAAACACTTAAAACTAGCTGAAAGCTGCATATTATTCAGGCATAAATATATCATTGAATGAACCTTTCTCTAGTTCACAATGAGTAACAGATAGATATTGGAGGTTTAAACATAGCTAACAACACTATAAGCTTAAGTGAGGGTGGCTGTAGATACATTTATCAGAGCAGGTTAAAGGGCAAATTCATTTCATTCAGGTCCAATACTGGCAATCATTGGTTTTACCTGAAGTAGAAATCAGTCCTCAGATTCAAACAGAAATATTATTATTATTATTATTATTTAAAGCCCTAACAGGATGTTACTTAAAAGAACTTGTCAATATAGTTGCTACCAAAACTTTTCCCCTTACTTTTTTTTTTTTTTTTAAGAGTTTTGAGTTTTTCAGAAATTTCTTCAAATCTGTGCGAATGTTGCATAGCTAAGAACTCTTTGGTTCTTAGTGTGTAAAATCCCCTACATAAGGGTTAAGGCAACTCTTTAAGAAGAAGCTTGCCTTTATTTAGAGAGGCTATCTTCAAAGAGAATATAGAAAGAAGAAAAGACATAAAGCTGATGCTATTTATGTCACCTATGGAGTGTCTCTTAGACTTTGATTCCTTTATTCACATTATGGACAAATGACTTACTTTCTGGTAAATTTGAATTTATTTCACAGTAAACTTGAGTATTATGTTTATGTCAGTTGAGAATCTCGTTGAATTAAAGGATTTGAACTTGCATCTAAGTTCTAGTTATACCTAAGTATCTAAGTTATATCTAAGTATAACCTCATTGCTATATAACTATAACTTTGTAAGGTTAGTGAGTGGAGAGCAGACTCAGATCCCTCTAATTTTCTGTTTTTCCGATAAATTGTCCCAAATTAAGTTAACTTAATTCACAGTTGTTACTTCAAGGCACAAAGCAGAACTGAGGTGGTCAGAATAGGAATTAAAATCATGATAATGTACAAAACAAGGTTTCATCCGCATAGGCACAGAGTTGGATTTATTAGCAGATATCACTGATGTTATGCAGTCACTTGACTTCAGATTATCATTGTATCTATGTGTAAAACAGGAATAAAATAAATTACTATTCTGGAGACACACCTATAACTGCTGATTCCTTACACTAAAGTTAAATACTTAAAGGATGAAGCAAAGAGCAAGCAGATTTGTAATGAATTGTATGCAATATCGTGAAGTAAATAAGTAGTACGCAAGTTTTAATGAAATTACACTGCTTATTTCTCCTTGTAACCTACATACTCACGTTGCTCAAGGCCATCTATTAAAAAACTAAAGAAAATATTTCCCAAATTGAAATTAATTAGAAGTTTAAACATAATTAATTTAATTACATTACAACATAGCAGTAGCCAGCTCTGCATCATTGAAAAATTGCTATTTTTCTCACTGGCAGAGGAATACTGTGTCTACTCTCAAAAAACCATAAGGATCTCCCTCCATTTTTAAAAAATTAAATCATCATTTTGAAACATGTTGATATATATTATTGAAGAATTCACAGCTTTCATTATTTACCAAATACTTTGTCTTCATTGCAAAATGAATGTCCTTCTTTTCAACCACCTGCATTACATGTAAAATAAATAGGAATGTGATGTGCTCCAAAGCATAAAATAAATATTCCCTTAAGCAAAATATAGAAATTCTGAGGAAGATCAAGCTGCTGGAAGTCAGCTCATCTTTGTTTTGGATCACCCCTAGCTGAGTGAACCTAATTTTGAGTTCATTGAAAAATGGGTACTAACAGTAACATATTTTATCACAAAGCTTATTGTTTCCCACTGTGATACAAAATCTACAATGTTCACAACAAGAAGTCTTTGAGAAACAGCATGATTAAGGTAATCTGCATAATACGTAATTCCAGTTGGAGATTATGAATATTTCTTTCAAAAATCTGTGGATTTAGCTTCATTAATGAAGATGGTCTTCTCTTTCTGCAATACTTTTAATTTATCTTGAAGTATAATTCTCATAATCATAAGCCCCAAGATGCTGGATAATTTGCTGGAAGATATCCTTAACAAATAGGACAGTAGGCCAGCTAAAATAGTCTACCAATGAGATAAACAGAGAATTTATAATGCCAGAAATAAATGTTGGAGTGGGAAGTAGTTTTCTCAATCATCTCATTTTGAGGGATATTCCATGTGTGAAAGGATGACAAGGAATTCCACCAGTCATCTCAGAGGCAGACAGAAACCACATGATTTTTTTTTTTTTTTTTTTTTTTTTCAGGAAAAAAAACCCAATGATTCTGTATTTGAGAAATCATGTACTTGATGGAGGGAAGACGAAAATAAAGAAAATATCAAGGATCTTCAGAAAATTCTTACATAAGATAGAAGGAATCACAAAACCAGTGAGTAAACTGATACAAAGAAGTCCATTCAGTAGTTTATTTATTTTGTTAAGATCAGCTTATCTTTTTTTACTGTACAAACTAAAGAATATCAGTAATATTACATTACTTTATTTATTCTGCTTAATGAAATGGGACTCCTATCTCCTGCATATCAGCAGAACACTGTGAAAAAATGCCAGTGATACCATCAACTTGTTCTCTGATAAATTTAACTCTCAATAGTAAATAGTTGTCTCAGTGGATAAATTGGGGATAAATATTTTTAGAACATATTCACCTCAGATATGTATTTACACTTAAGGGATATAAATATAGTCATCGGTATTTCAAAATCATCATTTACTAATCAGTGTGTTGCATATTCATTTCAGTTGTCAGATCTTTAGAGCTCTAAAATAAGGTGTAAAGAAATATGACTCTCCAAGGAGACATATGATTCTGCAGACATTCTTTTAACAAGTACAACAGTTGTGGCTCACAATGAGATCTTCTCTGTCCTAGCATAAACACTACTATCACTCAAATCTACTCTTGAAGGTTGGAGAGGAAAATAAAACAATTTCTAAAAATCACCATATTCTATTGTACTGTAGACATCTTTTGAATTATTTTTGTTAGTTTTCATCCTTATGAATCCTTTCAGTTATAAGTTTGGTCCTTGAGCTCATTTGGAAATTACTTTCATGATTATACATACAAAAATGAAGTGTCACTCCAATGAAAGAAGGTGTTAAAAATTTGATTAGAAACTTGGAAAGGATATTACAGATGGAAAATACAAAGCAAGGTTGAAAATATCTCATTCTTAACATTCAGGGTTTTTTTTGTTTTGTTTTGTTTTTTTTTAATTAGGTATTTAGTCTCTGTCAGAACTGCATTCTGCATTGTTCTTTTTCTGAATTGAGTTTTATATTTTTATTTGTAACTTCTTCCCCATTCACTACAGTGATCAACTTAACTCCCAGATCTCTCACATATCTCCAAACTGCCATGATTGTTTTCTCCAGGAAACACTCTGAGTAACAGAGATCTTGACCAAGTGGGGCACTTGTTTTTCAGACTGTATGTTTTAAAAAAAAACAAACAAACAAACAAACAAACAAAAAAAAACCTGTCAAATTTTAATATAGAAACATCAGTTCCTGGGCACTAGACTATTACAGGAAGTAGATCTGAGGTTCATTTTAGTGCTGTAGAAATACCATTTTATTCATATAAAACAGTCTCCAGTGCCAATGTGATATCTATTCATAGAATAGAATCGTAGATTCACCACGTTTGGAAAAGACTTTCAAGATCATCCAGTCCAACTACCAACCTGCAACCAATATTTCCCCATTAAATCATGTCCCTAAGAACAACTTCTAAACATTTCTTGAACATATTCAGGGACAGTGGTTCAATCACTGTGCTCCAGGCCCCTCACCTGCTTCCTTGCTCTTCTCTGGACTCAAGAGAATGTCATGCTTAATGACTTTCTTTTAGTGAGGAGCCCAAAACTGAACACAGTACTTGAGGTGCAGCCTCATCAGTGTTGAGTACAAAGGAGTGATCAGCTCCCTGCTTCTGCTGGCAGCACTATTTCTGATACAAGTCAGGATGACACTGGGCTTTCTGGCCACCTGGGCTCACTGCTGACTTATGTTCAACCGAGCATCAGCCAACACCTCCAGGTCCATTTCTTCCACACAGTCTTCCAGCCACTTTGCCCCAAACCTGCAATGTTGCCTGGGGCTGTTGTGTGCAGGACCAGGCACTTGGTCTTGTTGAACTTCAACCCATTGGCCTCAGTCCAGCTATCCAGCCTGCCCAGACATCTCTGTAGGATCTTCCCATCCCCTGGTGGGTCAACAATTTCTCTCAAATTGATGTCATCCGCAAACCTGATGTGAGTGCACTCAGTCCCCTCATCTAGGTCATCAGTAAATACATTGAGCAGGACCGGCCCTAGTGTCAACTCTCGGGGAACACTGCTTCTGAATTTAACTGAACACAGCTGAATTTAACTCCATTCACCACTACTCTCTGTGCCTGACCATCCAGGCAGTTATTTATCCAGCAAGGAGTGTATATTTCCACCCACAGGCTGCCAGCTGTTCCAGGAGAATACTGTGGAAGACAATGTCAAAGGCTTTGCTGAAGCCTAGGTAGGCTATGTCAACAGCCTTTCCCTTACCTACCAGGCAGGTCATTTGATCATAGAAGGATATGAGGTTGGTCAAGCAATAAGCAAGTAAGACCTACCTTTCATGCATGCAGGCTGGGTCTGATCTCCGGTTGTCCTGTACATATCGAGTGATCGAGTGATCTCCCTCAAGGTAATCTGTTCCATACCCTTTCCCGGCACCACAGTAAGAATGATGGGCCTGTAGTTCCCCAGATCCTCCTCATGATTTTTCTTGTAAATAAGAATCACACTGGCAAGCCTCCAGTCCTCTCAGACCTGGCTGACAAAGAACACTGACAAATAGTGGAAAGCCCCATAGAGCCCCAGGGCCAGTCACAATGAAGTGCTATTGCTAGTCTCTTCCAGTGGGGCACACCTCCGCCTCCAACATGGTTCTTGAGAACTTTCTGTCACTCCAGAAATTGAGATAGATTATGTTCCTTTATAATTAGATGGCATTAGGGTGCACTGCACACCAGTGTCCATCAGGGCCTCATATTTTTGTGACTCTGATATACCAGGCAATCAAATATATGTGGCCCAGTACACTTGGTTCTTCCTTGACTCCTCTTGACTTTGTATAGGGATATCTCTCCTCCTTGGCAGTCAGAATTTGCTCCCAGAAGGTGAATTCCTGAGAAGAATAATTGCATTATCAATAGTTGATTTTTGGTGAGACCTCCCATGTGATGGGTTTCCTTGCTTTCCAGATGCACATCACTAGCACAATGTCTCAACAACAAAGTAACCAAGAAATAAGGCTTTCATCTCCACAGTTACTATAATCTTACTGAAAATCTCAGATCTCACTCCCAGTGAGAGGCCAAAGTGTAATACTTTCCTCCCCTTCTTCACCTCTTTCTATCAGTTTTCTTTCGGTGGGCCTCTTTACCAATGGTCCAGTCTACAGCCCCTTTCAATGCATCTTCTTCCTCCTCCTCCTTTTCTTCCTCTGTCTTTTCTAAGTGAGATAATGTTCAACATCATTTCTTTTCTTCTACATTGGCCAAGAAGGCCAATGGCATCCTGGCTTGCGGTGTTGCCAGCAGGAACATGGTTTGTCCCCTTGTACTCAGCTCTGGTGAGGCCGCACCTCGTGTACTGTGTCCAGTTTTGGGCTCCTCACTGCAAGAAAGTCTGGCCTCAGAGTAGTCCAGTTGAGGCCCTGGAACGGGTTCAAAGAAGGGCAACAAAGCTGGTGAGGGGTCTGGAGCACAGGCCTTATGAGTAGTGGCTGAAGGAGCTGGGATTGTTCAGTCTGGAGAAGAGGAGGCTCAGGAAAGACCTTATTGCTCTCTATAACTACCTGAAAGGAGGCTGTAGTGAGCTGGGGGTTGGCCTCTTCTCTCGTGTCACTGGTGATAGGACTAGAGGGAATGGCTTCAAGCTTGCCAGGGGAGATTTAGGCTGGATGTTAGGAAATGCTACTTTTCTGAAAGAGTGGTCAGGCACTGGAATGGGCTGCCCAGGGAGGTGGTGGAGTCACCGACTCTGGAGGTGTTCAAGGAATGTTTGGATTTTGTGTTGAGGGACATGGTTTAGTAAGAACTATTGGTGATAGGTGGATGGTTGGACTGGATGATCTTGTAGGCTTTTCCAACCTTGGTGATTCTGTGATTCTGTGAACTAACACTTACAGAAGTTCTCTTTCTGACTGAGTTGCTGCTGTTCTAGGAATATCCTCTTCCTTTTCCTCACACTCTCATTGTATAGTGCTAAACTGAGCTCAGAAGGTATTCACCAAACCCCAATTAATTGGTGCCTCCCCAAGTCTGCCAGAACTGTATCTTCATACCTTAAGTACCTACCTAAACTTTCAAGGTTCTGCAGGTGTTTGATAATAAAGTTCCATGGCACCAGGGGTCCTCACTCCTTTAAACGCTCAATTTCTCCCATACTTCCTCCTATTCAGTATTGTTTGTATTTTCTGGACTTGGAGAAGGTTCATGTTCCCTCTGGGTATGGTAGGTACAAAGGGTGAATAAGGCCTTAAAAACAATGCCAATCACATTCAGGGAACCTGATGATATAGCTGTTGTCCAGGCAGTCCAAAAATGGGGAGATGGAGAATGATGTTAATTATGTTCAGAATTTTACATCTCATAGGACTACTGCCACTCTCTGGAATGTCATCTATCATGCTTGAATTATACTCTATTTCATCCAGATACCAACCAGACTCACTTACCTGTGAGATTAACTTTTTGAACAGCCATGCAAACCCAACAGACATCGTGACAGTCTTAAAAAGGAACCATTAAGTTTTAGTCTAGAGTATAATTGTGTGAAGCCCCTTAAAGCATTTTTAAACAGAAAAAGAACATTATTTTTTGTATTTTAGCTAGAAAATAGCAAGTTGGCTTCTTGGAAAATTATCACAGCACCAAAACTTTCTGAAAAATTGGCAAAGGGGCAAAAACCTTAATAAAAATTCTAATACTGTATTGGCAGGTCTCTTATGTAATGGGGGTCACTAACTTCATAGTTTCAAGTCTGACAGGACAAGGGGATCTCTTTCCCTACTTTTGGGGAGAAGGAAAGAAAAATGACACAATTAAAATAAGATGACAATTTTAATACCAATATTAAAAGAATGTAAGATAACAATAAGAAAGAGTTACAATTAATAACTCAAATGGGAGAGAAAGGCTACAACCATGCTTCTTGTTGCACTGCCAGAACTCAGAAGACTCCCTCCCATCACCTGAAATTGGACATCAAGTAGAGGTTCCTGGGAAATGTAGTACATCTCAGTGTATCTTCCTCTTGAAGAATCAGAACTCACATGAGACTTCTAAAAAACAGGAAGTACAGCTCTGCAGTATACTTTGCCTCTGCACACAACAGCTTGTCACATGATGTATAATATGGAATGTTGATATAATGAATACAAAGTCTCTGTCTCTTTACACCTGAACTGTGGGGATTTTGTTCTGCTCCCCATTCAAAACTTCAAGGTCAGGGGCTAGAGTACTCCAAGGATAATTAGTCTGTGTAGTTAATGTAAAGGGCAGGGGAAAAAAAAAACAACTGATTTATAATATGGAAATGTTACATATAGGGAGAAAATAATATGCAATTCAATTTTTAAGTTGGAATTTGTTTCCACATAAATAAAATTATTTGAAAAACAATCATTACTTTGTGATTATCTACAGAAAAAACATCCAATGCTACAATCTCCTGATTTAGTTAGAATGAAATAAGCTTCAGTTCCAGAATTTCTCTTTGAGAGACTGTTAGCCCATGAATTTAAAAACTCTGAAATTTGAAAATTAGATTGTCTGGCCTGAAAGTAGTTCAGATACAATGTTTTCTTCAGAGTGTGTGCCTCTGAATAACCCACAGGACAGCTAAGAGACAATATGTCTTTCTCATGTCATACTCCATGCCTACCATGGAAAACAAGAAATTAAAAGATCTAGCCCAGCTCATTCTAAAACTGAATTATTTTTCTTCATTTTCAAAAAAGAATAAATGATCAGAACCTCTGTAGAAATCCTTGAAGCATAATGTTAATTGTTTTATATTCCTCTATAGAATATGTTTAGAGTATATTCTGAGAGAGTACATTATAAAAAAAAGAGTATATTCTAAGTAGAAAATAAATCTTCATCTTTTCTTTAAAATATCAAATTCTGAGTAATGGGATTATACCTGGTCAGTTTTCCTGAATTTTTGAAACAAATTTAATATTTCATTCTTCATTAACTTTTATTTGTTTATTTATTTTTCAGCAACAGGGATCCTCCATTCAAGTTTTGTTTTTGATATTAACATGATGCACTAAGCTGTTCAATAACACGGTTTATTGCTTTTCTTGTTTTCAGTTGTTTACATACCAGCAGGAATCCAGTAATTGTGCTTACACCACATTAATTTTCTTTATCTTTCTCTGTTTGTAAAAGTAATAAAGTATTGAGAAGAGGTGGATTCATTTTATTAGGTAAACTGAATTGTTTTTACTTAAGCTGTGATTTCATTCTGTAATTTTCTGTCTGCTTGAGCACTTGTCAATCTTAGACCAACACAGAGTTCTATATTAATCAACCTCAGATTACTCTGTTTTGTCATCTATGGTAGGACTAACAAACATTAACATTGACAAATTTTTTTGCTGGCATGTCTTCTAGCATTCTGGAATTAGTCCAGAAAACAATTTGTCTCACAACTATTTAAAGGAAAAGTTAAGAGGCATTGCTACTATGAAATCCTTAATCTTTGCAGCTAAAGCTTAAATATGTATTAAAACCCACAGAATAATTCATGGTATACTAGTAGACAATACTGGACTCCAAGAAGAAAAGCTGTCACATTATTAACTAACATTCAGTTTTCTTTGTCTATGCCTTTTCAAGGGCTGTATAATACATCTAATACGAATAATACAAATATCTCAATTTCAAGTGAACTGCTTGTTTTGTATTGTATTAAAAAAGAAAATTCAAGTAAAATTTTTTAAGCATCTATTTAATTTCTCTTGCATATATTATGTGTTTGTTACTTCAAAGACATCTTGATCTATCACTGATTATTTCTTCCATCTGAAAACTGTACTTTGGAAGATTGGAGTTGACCTTTGATCTTAACAACTAGAGACTCATCTTGGATGATACACACCAAGATACAGTTATTTTTTTCCTGGAGATGGAGAATACAAAATATTTTATTGTTCAAGAGTCTGTGGAAAACAATTAAATTTGTGAGTAATTTGATTTTGCTCACAAAGACCTTGTTGTGACAGTTTCTTTCATTTCAAATAGATCAAATAGATTCAGTGCAAAATGCAGGATATCAAATTTTCCAACCTGGAGCATAAAAGTAGTATAGGTAAAAAAGCTTTAATGAATGGACTCTTGAAGGAATAGGACTAGCATCCAAGATGAGTGAAAAAACTTGTTAGTGTTTAACAAGCTCTGAAAACTTTTTTCCTTTCACTTCACTATTTTCTATTTCTTTTCATTTTTCACAAGTAGAAATATCTTCTAGCGGATGTCCATCTAATGAGTATTTTTTGGAGACTGAACTTTTTCCTCTTTAAGAAAGGTAAGGCAGTGAGAGGCTGGATACAAAGGAAACATACTATTTTCACTGGAAAATAAGTTTCTTTTGAAAAGAATGCCAGTGTTCTATTTTGACAATTGTTAAATGATACAGTGAATTACCTAAACACTTCAGCAATCAAGGCATAATGGCAGAAACACTGAAGGTTTGGAAGCTCCAGGGATAGTTGAGAGAATATGTATTGTAGCCAAAATCAATTGATATCGCCTATATGGCAAAGGGTGCCTACATTCATCTGGGAAACAAAAAGCCTCATCTAGCTCTTAGTGTATTCAGAAATCTTCCAGCTGGCACTAATGAGAATTGCAAAGAGTACCTAGGATTCAGTAAAATAACTACAAAAATGAAAAGACACTATAATCAAGAGAAGCCTTCCAACAGCAATTTTGAGCACTTTCTGCCCTGTAAATATAAGAAAACAGGGAAGGCAAAATAAAGGAGAGCATATCTCAAATCATAATGTAGCTTTCAGATTATTTTTTCCTGCAGAAAACAGAACAGATAAATATGACTAATATGCCTATGTTTTAAAATGAAGAGCTATACACATTTTCCTGTTTTTCCACTAAGTTGGCACAAGAGATGAACATTCAGGATGTTTGTTATGATTTTCTTATTTAAAAAAAAAAAAATAATAATAATAGAAAATATGAAAGACAAATTACTATTTGAGACATTCTAAGAAAATATCTACAGAAATAATTCCAGGATTCCTCATTATCCTTTAAAATTGTCCTTACATTCCAGTTTCTTAGAAAAGGTGATCTCAGATTCCATCCCTCTTTATAAAGAAGGACAAATATAACCGTGTTTAAAATTTCTATGTGAGAAGAAAACAAAACAAAATAACAGTTTAAATAATTAAATAAATAAATAACTATGTGAGAATTTGGAAGTTGAAGATGCTTTCATATCAAATGAAGTATAAAATACGAAAGGGTCCAGTCTCATCTGTGGTCTGGAAGGAGATATTGTTATTACTGCATGATACATAAGAGCAAGAAGAAAAAAAAATATTGTACAATAAAGTACAGTAAGTTAATAATTATTTTTAACAGACATTAGACGGATATATCCACATTTATTTATTTCAGAGGCTGCTAACTTAATGGACTGTGTTGACTGCCTTTCCTGTGTGTCAATGGTGCACAACTACTTGTGAATACAATTGTACTTCTATAGTTAAAAATAACTTTAAAATTTCATTTCATGTATAAGTGAAGCATTTTCGTAGCTTCAGTACTTACAGCAACTGTGGTCTGAGAAAGGATTGGTTTTTTCTTCTTTCCCCCTTGGCCCTTTCAAGGTATTTTTTTCTTACTCCATATGCAGCTTTGTTGAATTTGGATATTACATACTCCTGCTCTTCACCATCTTCTGAAATGTTATTAACTCAAATATTTAACACCTTGTATATACTGCATCCCAGTTTATTTACAGCATATTTGGAAATTCATGACAGTCATACGTGTTTGTAAGCCATGTTTTCTGAGTCACCTGTTCTTATATAGTGAAAGCAAAGAGAAACATGCCCTTCCTAAAAGAATAAATTTCAAGTTCAATAATAAAAAGTCTGTGCTACTGACAAAATCTGACACATTTTTCTGTTCTTTAGGAGTTCTCTATCAGGCAGTTTTCTGGACATCACGTAAATTTTTCTCCCTTTTTCTCTCTTGCTGGGATCCTGAGTCCTCATCTGCTGACCCTAGAAATGACAATTGTCTTTTCATATCTTGTTCTTCATATCTTCTCCCATGAGTTGCTCCTGTGTCTGCAGGCTTTATTGTTATTAACACATAGTAGTAATTACTTGATCATTGTATTCTGTTTGTGAGAAAACTTGTCTCTTTTCATACTACAGTTCTCAAACAGTGCTCTCATGGAGTGACAAAAACAAAAGTAGTAGGGCTTAACATTTTTGTTTGAAACACACACAGACACTGGATGCTGTAAGCAAAAAGATGTCAGGAAAGAATTTTCTAAAAATCAGCAAAATAAATAAATCACAAGTTACACAATTACATTTTGTCTTAGTTAGTCATAAATCAATTTGGAGGAAATCAATTTAGTCATAAAATTTGCAGGAAAAAACGTTTAATGCTTTCCCTATGTTAACAGCTTGTGAAGTTGAAAGAAACATGAAAAATCCTCACAACTAAATCCTACTAAACTACTTATTTTCTTGGTCAGTGTTGCAAATCATAAAGATTAGCTAAAGTACTCCGACATAGTATGAGTTTACTCTTTTTAATCTGGAGGCATTCACTATTTAATAAACAGAAATTTTTCACTTAAAAATACTCTGAATATCCTAAAGGATTTTGTGGCATTCTCCTTTGCAACTTATGCCTTTTGTGTTTACATCCTTATGTATACATACTTATGTACTTTATTATCTTTATGCAAAGATAATTATCTGGCTGCTTAGGATGCCACCGTAAGTAAACAGCAACTGTTCCACTTACAAAGATTCAAAACTGCTTCTGACAGGTTCTTGGAGATACCAGGTAAAGCATATACAAAAGAAAAGAACCAGCTGACAAAGAGAATCTCTGGCTATGCAGCACTCCCAAGGAGCAACCTTGGTCCAAATAGCCATTCCTTCAGTGTCTGGCCCTTACATGAGCCCTGGGTGGCTCCACTCTGGGCCCACCCCTTCTGATCACCTGGAGAGTACAGGTGCAAACAATTTGCCTGGGCTCGCAGCCACACCCCATCACCAGGTGCTCAATCACCAGTTCAAGCCACAACCTAATAGTTACCCTACAGCAATGTTTCAGAGATGTGCACTTATTTTGACATAGTAAGTGTCAAATAATACTACACATAAATATTTTTTGCAAAAAGTTATTGTACCTTTCATTGATATTCTAGGTAAAGACACAAGGCAAAAATTAGTCCTTGAAAACAGAACTAACTGCACAGAAATAGACTTGTATCTAGCTGTTAAATTAAAAGAAAGGCAGACGTGCTAATACATGTTCTTTGCTGTGTTATCTTAAGGAATATTAAGTCCTACTTTATCTGTCTCTAGAAATCTGCCTTTTCATACCAAATGGCCCTCATACCAAAGGGCCATTCAAATTGGAAACCATATGATCTTTCTCCAAAGGAGTGTAATGACCCCACATTCTTTCAGATTTACGATGATCAGATACATAATTAGTATATGTAGCCTTAAAAAAATATATTTTTAATTTTTAATGAAATAGCTGGACATTTGAGAACTCCTATTAATGCAAAATCTCAAATCAGACTTCAATAAGAATTGTAAATGGATACCAGTGTTTTTTCAGGGTCTCATAAGGGTTATTTTGCCTCTTGCAATATTTGATGATTTCCTAAAGTTCTGTTTTGTTTTGTTTGTTTGTTTTGTTTTTTGTTGTTCCATTGAGTGCAGTGAACTACAAAAAAAAAAAAAAAAAATTTCATTTTTTCCTTAAGTGAAAATTTCTATTCCTCCTGACTTTGAGAGGAAGACTAAAAAAACGTGTCAGATGCATGTTGAAAGGTTAAGACTAGACTGTGTAGAAAACACAGTAATTTATAGTAATTAATGACCAAGAGGGAGCTTTTGCTTTTTATTTTCTATTTTCTTTGCTCCTGATTTTTTAATACTTGTAATTTTCATTGAGAAATAAGAAAGTTTGTTGTTTTTTTTTTAATCTTGTTCTGATCCTTTATCCTTAAAGCACAATATATAAATAAATGGAAACTTAAGTATATTCTTCATTAATCTCTTTATTTTCAAATTTGATATTCCTTTAAGAACATTGTGTAATGATGAAGGATAATACTGATTTTCAGGAGAAAATGAACTTAATAGGAATTTAAAAGTAATTATACAAAAGCAGGATGACTTTTTCAGAGTCTGCATTGCTAATTGATGCTCTTTGAAGTAAGAATGGATTTTGTGTTTTTTTTTCAGTGGTCCTTCTAGTTCCAGCTCTATCACAGTCCTCTGCACCTCTCTCTCTCAACCTAAAATCTATCTGGACTAGAACTTTTAAGCCTAAGAGAGTCTTCCCTTCGCCTTTTGATCTGACACTCTTACACATAGAGTGAGTGGACACTAATCCTATTCCTTTGTGACCAAAAAAGGCACACTTTGTCTTACTCAGTTCTGGCCTTCTCCTTTGTCCTCTCTTTTAGGTCAGTTGTATAGGTGTGACTGAAAGCTTCAAGTGTGGCCATCCAAATCAGGGAACCAATCTCCATAAAATCTGAATGATTAAATGTTTAAAAAGCTTTAAAAGTTAACAGACAATAAATAAAGACTGAATTTTTTGACTCTCAATATGTATGCTGGAGTGATAGAAAAATGGCACAACAATGAATGAACTAAATAGGAAAAGGCTAAGAAGGCAGAATTTCTTGATTAGCAAAATTATCTGTGCAAAAAAAAAAAAAAAAAAAAAA
>QGNR01000040.1:1976950-2018940 GCA_003435085.1 Syrmaticus mikado
TTTGACTTCATTGAGGCATTTGATGCTGTCTCCTATAACATCCTAGTGGGTAAGTTTAGGAAATGTGGGATGGACAAGAAAACAATGAGGTGGATTGAGAACTGTCTGACTGGCAGAGCTCAGAGGGTTCTGATCAGTGGCATAGCCTACGTAGAGGCCTATAACTAGAGCTGTTTTCTGAGAGTCAATACTGGGTCCTTGTTCAACATTTTCGTCTGTGACCTAGGTTAAAGTATAGAGTTCACCATCAGCAAGTTTGCTGATAATTTGAAGCTGGGAGGAGCAGCTGACACTCCATAAGGCTGTTCTGCCCTTCAGCAAGACCTGGACAGGCTGGACAGTTGGGAGGAGAGGAACCTGATGAGGTTTAACAAGAGCACATGTAGAGTCTTGTATTCAGGGAGGAGTAACCATACACATCACTACGGATTAGGGGCTGGCCTCTTGGAGAGGAGCTCTGCAGAGAAAGACCTGGATGCTGTGATGACAACAGGTTGGCTGCAAGCCAACAGTGTATCCTCATGGCCAAAGGTGACCAGCAGGGCAAAGGAGGTGATCCTCCCCCTCTCTTGGGGAGGTCAGATCTAGGGCTGAGTGTACAATTGAGGGCTCCTCAATTTCAATTCAAAACATCGGAGAAATATTAGATGGAGACATGCAGAGTGTTAACAAGAAGAGTTAGGAGCCTGGAGCATCTCTATCAGTGAGGAAAGGCTGTTATTCTGGAGAAGACTGAGAAATAATGTTTTCAACAATCAAAATTAACTAAAGGGCAGGCACTGGAGAACGGGGCCAGGCTTTTTTCACCGATTCACAGCAACAGAACAGGGAGCAACAGACACAAACTGAATCAAAGGAAGTTTCATATAAATGTGAAAAGAAACTTCTTTATGGAGTTACAGAGCACTGGAGCAAGATCCCGGAGATGCTGTGGAACCCCCTTCACTGGAGATATTCAAAACCCACATTCCTGTGCTACCTACATTGGGAATCTGCAGGTAGTTGGACTATGTGGTCTCCAGAGGTCCCTTTCGACCACTATGATTTTGTTTATGTTATTCTGTGTAAGAAAAGAGTCTGATGTCAGTTCTCCACCTAAGCTTGTCTATGACTGCAGTGTTTATTAATATGAATAATAAAGAGACTGTAAGGGAAAGTGATTATGACTGCCCTTGCCAGATCAGACCACTAGAGAACAAGCAAATTTTTTGACTGCAGTTTCCTGGGTAGCCAGAAAACTACTTATTCACCTGTTGTGTACCAAAACCAGAACAGAAAGTAAAGAGAGCAGAACAGCTGTGGAAACATTATCTTCACCTGCAGTGTTAAAATATCCCTTATGAGATTAACTTATGGAAAAGATATCTGCTGTAGGTGAAAAATCTGTATCTGTATAATCAGAGAATTCTGTGACATAACTAATCAACTTTTTTTTTTTCCAGTAAATCCCAGACTGAATTTTTATTTTTATTCTATCCAAAATGGACTCCACTAATAACTCAGCCATTTACATTCAAGGCATATGGAAATCTGTTTCAATTTATTTTCACCAAATCAAATAAACTGATATTAATCATAGTAAATTTGACAGTTATAATTCTACAATGGTCTGTGAAATACTCTTTGAGTAGCAATTACATCAGAGATAATGATAATACATTATTTTAAATGCCTGTCATCGTCATTATTAATTTTGTATTTATTGTCAAGACAATAATGATAATGAGCTCTTTGGAGATTTAGGTGGGTATTATATTATTTCCCTAGATGTTCACAGTTTAATGCAGAATTCAGGAACTGTTATAGAACCTTCAAAGAATGTAAGCATGGGATAATTTTTTGTTTGTTTTCATTCTTTTCATTGATGTTTATATGTTTCTCAAGTGGAAATACTATTTTCACCTATATGTAATTGGTCAGATTTACAGCATTACATTGATTGCCTTCCCTATATTTCTTCTGTTTTGTTTTGTTTTGGTTTGGTTTGGTTTGGATTGGTTTTTTATGTTAGAATGGATCCATATTAAGAGATAGTACAGCTGGAAGGTTCAATCTTGAATTATTGTTTACGGATGGGTAAGGTTTTTTTTTCCTGAAGTTGCCTTTTTAAAAGTTTGGGAACTGGCTGGGTGTAATAGTATAAACTTATGTTATACTAGCTTGTAAGAGTTTGAAGTATAAATAGGGATGTACCAAGCTGAGACTGTACTGATTTTGAATGTGCCCTTGCAATCACTACTGAAACAACAGTAGTAAAATATTGCATCTGGTAAGAAAAAAACACACAAAAAAAACCATATATTTGGAGGAAAATGCTGAACATTTGGAGAAGTTCCACAGATTAATAATTTAAATTGTAGGACACTCCTTAATTTAGAAGAGAAGAACAAGGGCTCAGCCTATTTAACTTAACAAATAGAAGGCGAAGGAATGGGTTATTCTTGTATTCGAGTACAAGAGAGCTGACACTTTTAACGCAGAAAAGAATGACAACTTAAAGCTTCAAATACAGAGCCTGGATTTCAAAAAACTGAACATGAATTTTGATATGAACTTACCTCAGGCAGGTCTCAGGCAAATTAAGCTTTAATTCATTTTTTTGCTTGCAATAAAGAGTAATACTGGCCTCTGACATTTGAAGAATATTCAAATGTTTTCTCGATTCTAGCCTTCTAACAAATCATAGAAATCAAGTTATATTTCAGTGGTTAAATATCTCTCAGACTTAGTGTTTCTGTGAAAATACAGAGGCGTCTTCTCATTTAGTGGATAAAAGTTTGGATTGTTGCAGCCAGAGTGTTGTGGTGTTCCAGTGCCTGGGGGGAACTTACAAAGAGGAGAGGGATCAACTTTATACATGGTCTGATAATGACAAAAAAGAGGGAATTTAGCTTAAAGAGGTAAATTTTAGATTGGATGTTAGTAAGTTCTTTACTCAGAGGGTGGTGAGGCACTGGAAGAGGCCATTCAGAGAAGTTTTTGAAGTCCCATCCCCAGAAGTATTCAAGGCCAGGTTGGATGAGGCTCTGGGCAGCCTGTTTTGCAACCCTACCCATGACAGTGAATTAGATGATCTTTAATGCTGCTGCTTTTAATTAGTGAGTAAATTAAAGCAAAAAGCATTAATTGCAAAAAGCAATTATTAATGTAAAGAGGTTAGGTTTAAAAAGACACATACAGGAAGTTCTCCATTGAATCATATGGTTCAGAGTGGACTCCCTTGCTTCCTAAATTCCTTTAACCAGAAAGGTAAGGAACTTCAGCAGTTCTGCATCTACTCTTAGTCTAAGACTTGGTCAACAGTTTAAGTTGATGCAAGTTTGATGGTTGTATCTACACAATCAATCTAAAATATTATCTTAGAGAAGATAAAAAGATTGCAATCAATCTAAGATGTGATCTTAATCATAAAAGTGCTCAGGTTGGAAAAGACCTTTAAGATAATTGAGTCCAATTGCAACCTAAACATACTACCCTAACTCTAAACAACCCTCCACTAAATCATGTCCCTGAGCACCACATCCAAATGGTTTTTAAACATATCCAGGGATGGTGACTCAACTGCCTCCCTGGGGAGCTTATTCCAGTGCTTAACAACGCTTTCTATCAAGAAGTTTTTCCTGATATCCAGCGTAAACCTCCCTTGGCATAACTTGAGGCCATTTCCCCTTGTCCTGTCACCTGTCACCAGTGAGAAGAGACTAACCCCATTCTCCCTCCAATCACCTTTCAGGTATTTGAAGAGAGCAATGTCTCCCCTCAGTCTCTTCTTCCCCAGACAAAATAGCCCCAGTTCCTTTAGTCATTCTTCATAGGGCACATACTCCAAGATCTTCACAAGCACTGCTGCCTTTCTTCGGACCTGCTCCAGCATCTCAATGTCCTTTCTGTATTGAGGTGCCTGAAGTTCACAAGACCAAAACAAATCAGTCACTGACTGAGGCTCTGTATTACCAAGGCACCTTGACATCAAGGTATAAGATAACTCTGGGTAGGTGTTACCTGTTGTATGGCTCACAACCATGCAGGAGAGCTCATGAGGCTCTTGCTCTGCTCACTATTTATGACATAACATGATTGATTCATAATCATGTTGTTTCTTAAGCACATGCTTCATCATTCCTCAGCTGTTGAACCAGTTGTCCACTACAGGTTTTTTCAACTCCCCCTAGTTTGCTCTGAAGTGCTGTTACATCCCTCACATGCACTGATCTATGAGTGACACTGATGGATGACTGGATTTCAAAGAAATAAAATGTGACAAGAAGGAGGAACAGCAAGGTCTTGGACAAAGGTGAAGGATAGTCTGTTTGGATGTATAGCAGTAGGTGCAGAAAAAGACAGGCTTTTGCTTACCTAAGGAAGGCCTGTTCTTGGGTTCATGGAGATTTCAGACAAGATACCCTTGCCTCCACAGCCAACTCATTAGGTCTCAGAAATGGTAGTTCCTGGCTCCAACCATTCCATTCACTCAGGTGCATTGCATGCACCCGAGCTTCCTTGAGTTGGCCCTGCCTTCCCACCAGGGACTCAACCTATTTGTTCAAGCCATGACTTAGCATTTCCATTGCAATCCATTCCTTCAAGTAATGAACCAATGACTGAACACACTAAATGTAAACCCTTTCCATTACTGTGACACCTGTATAATTATCCATCACGATGTAGAATGTCAAGATATGAGGCTATTGTAGATTTTCTTGTTAAAGTTCTTATTTCTTTGAGGGCCAGTGCTAAATGGTTCTCCTAGAGGCACACAGTTGTTTGGACAAGTGAAGTTTCAGCTCATGTTCCATCAGTCCCATAGGATAGTCCATCATCAGGCATCATGTTGACAGTGACACTGGACTGTCCTAACATCAAATTGCTTCTTCTAGCGAGCCTGTGGACTCAGACTCAGTGAAGTAGTACAGATGTTTCAGAAGTACAAGGAGAAGTAGATCTGCCCTCCACAAGATACAAGCCACTTCCTGTCTTGGTTCAATACTTTAGCTTGCATGGGGGCATGCCCCAGCTGTCTATACAATAAGCTTCGGCCTGATATCTGAGACTGTATAACTATATCAGTGTCAAAGGCTCTTGCCTGATTAGGCTCGGTTATACAACTAAATGGGGCAGAGGAACCCATGGCCCAGGAGATAGGGAAGGGGAAAAGATAAAAGGTATGGAGAAGGGCCTAAAAACAAAACAGCAGCAACAAGCTAAAGGGAAAAACTAATTTACTAAATACAATAGTGGAATGTAAGATAACATAATACAATATAACTGGAATTGAAGATAATAAATCAAATGAATGAGAGAGTTCAAAACCAACTATTTACTCTAATGACGGCTAGGGAACACACACTACAGAGACAAGCACAAAAAGAAGGGGCAGTCATAGAACTGCTTTGGAATCATCTTTCCCTCTGAAAAGAAAACAAAAATGGAACAGTGAAATGCTAGGATTTGTAGCAGTAGTTCTCTTCTGAGAAAGGAACCCAGAAACTACTGACAGTCCATGGAACTGGAACATTAACTCCCAGTGCACTACATGTTGTTAAGTTCTGGAATACTGCTAATATAAATCATAAAGTCGTGAAAATCAGGTACCAAAAGGGGTGGGGAGGGAGAGTGGAGAGGGAAGGGAGGGACCTGATATGCTGTAGGGATATGAATAAGTTCCCCTTACTGATGAAAACCAGAGTGTTGATCACAATTTCTGCAGGCCATGTACCTATTACATGGGAGAATACAAAATCCTCAACTTCAATACTCTCCCCCCAGATGCAAGTAGGCCACACCACTTTGGACCTACTTGCACCTTCCAAGGCAATTCTGTTATATGGGTAGTTCTAATTTCTCAGGAGCAGGGAACTGAAGATTCTTTTCATTGCCAATTTGGTGTCTTACCAAATTATTGGTGCCTGTACTATGGATTCTAATTGGGGAAGTCCCATGTTGTCTGCAGTATCTTCAAGGCACTGGGTCGGCTATTTCTAGGCCTTTCGTTTAGGTCTGCAGGTCTTGTAGAGTCTCTTCATCCACCCGCATAGCAACTGATTGTCTTCAGAGCAGGCTTAAGAATGCTGCTATGTTGTACAATAAGTCCTTCTCCTGTCAGATTATAAGGCAGGGGGGATCACCATTCAACAGCACTTTCTTCTGCCTGCTGTCATATGAGTGAAGTGAGTCCCTTGGTTGCTTTTGATTACTTGAAGCATCTTATGCTCTTTTCAAATATTGGAAGGCCACCAATGAGGTCTCCCTGGAGCCTTTTCTCTCCTTTAAGCTAAAGAAGTGCACTTCCCTAAGCTTTCTTCATAGGAGAAGGCTATCCAGCCCTCTGATCATCTTAGTGGCCCTCCTCTGGACCCATTTCACATCTTTCTTGTACTGGGGGCCCCAGGCACAGTAGTTCAGATGAGGCCTCACAAGTGCTGAGTAGAGGGGAACAGTCACCTCCCTCTCTCTGGTAACCACCCCTTTTTTAATGCAGCCTAGAACACAGTTGGTTTTCCAGGCTGCAAGCATACACTGCTGGCTCATGTCCAGCTTCTCATTCACCAGGATCCCTAAGTCCTCCTTGAGAGCAGCCCTGCAGAGAAGGTCTTCCCCCAGTCTGTATAAATACCTGGGATTGCCTCAAATCAAGTGCAGCAACTTTCACTTGACCTTATTGAACCTCATTAGGTTTTCATGGGCCCACTTCTCCAGCCCGTCCAGGTCCCTCTGGATGGCTCCTGTTCACTCTAATGTATCAGTTGCACCGCTCAGATTGCTGTCATCTGCAAACCTGCTTAGGATGCACGCAATATTATTATATTTGTCATTGATGAAGATGCTGAAGAGCTCTGGTCCCAAGACTAACACCTGGGGGACACCAGGCTAATCAGGGACCAGTATGCCCAGCCACCTGGAGATTTTTTCCTTCTGTTGGGAACTATAAAATATTCCAAGTTACACATTTTTGTTGGTATCTGTACAGTTATTCATACTCGTGCTTTTTTGAGGGTGTTTTGAAGTTTTTTCCTCCAGCTGCTTTCATAGTTGGAGTTTTGTAAACTGAACTCCAGACTGGGTCAAATCACTAAATACTTGTTTATGGGTTACCCTTATAGGTCCCAGTTAAGATGTCCATAGGGTAGGTCTCCTAGCTTTAGTTATAGGGAAGAATCAGCCCCCTTCCAATTTTTAAGTACCATTCCCAGCATCCTGTTTTTCCCGGTCAGGCACCAGGTAGCCAGCCTGCTGGACAATGGCCTTTGAGACCACTAAGGGATTCAGAATGAACACTGTCATACTGTTGGGAAGACACCTGTTGTAGGATGAGGTCTCTCATACTACATTCCCTGTTCAAAACTTAACTAGGTCTGGACTTTTCAAAGGAATCATCATAAATTCTCTCTAATGTAACTTTGAAGTTCTTCCACTGAGGTTCACAAAACAGTACTTACTGTAACATCGCTCTTTGGCATTTTGATTCCACACATAGCTATTAACCATTGAATTAACAAATTATTTTCATAATTGTGTATTACAGTTGCATGTGATCTTTGCCCAAGGGCCAGATGCGTGGTAACGGACACACATTGAGAAATCTCTGGTCCATTAACAACCACACTCTCAGCCTCAGCATCCAACAATCCTAGGAGGCAAGATGTGCTCTCCAAGAGATTTTGTTTAAACTGTTGCAACCAACTGGTAAATTCAGTTCCCTTGTACAGACATGCCATGACATGTGATATGGGCAGGGAGCCACTCCTCAAGTGGCAACACAACAGGTCTATCCTGAACCTTGTTTGTTTTGGTAGAGGAGGGGATAATGATAAGTCCCATTTCTAAAGGATCTGAGGTTCTCAGATCCTCCAGTTGGGCCTTTCTAGTCCTACTAGATTTTTCATCTTATTTTTTGATTCAAGAGGGATCCAAGGATCCTGCTGATCTAAATCCCTTTTCCTTCCCTAATGATGTAATCCTTCATTTTTGAGGTGAAGTAATAGTTGAGGATGGGCAGTTTGCCCTGTCAGAAATGTTCTTTTACTTTCCAACAGTCTGAGACAAGTTTTTAAATGCTCATTTTCCTCCTTTAGTTCTTTCTCAAAGGAACGATACACATTGATAGCTAATAGTAGCAGCTATTTTACACCAGATACTGCCATTTTAGAAGAGGATTTAATAATGGGAACTTTATCCCTTATCGATCCCCATTCTTCAAGAGTTTTAGCCACAGGGAAACCAGGAATCACAGGGCTTCCCTAGGACTTCCTCCTTTGGAGTTGTATGGGTTTCAGTAGCAAGCCAGTGCATTATTCCTTTGAGGTAGTTCATCGTTAGTATTTACTGCTCCTGCCTTGTTCACTATTTACAAGAAGGAAAAGCAACAAGGTCTTGGACTAAGATAAAGGATTGTCTGCTCAGATGTAATAGCAGTAGGTACAGAAAAAGGGAAATTAATTTGCTTACCTCAGGAATGCCCATACAGTCCTTGGGTTGGTGAAGAACTCAGACAAGATAACCTCTTCACTGCCTTAAATGAGGTCTGGGAAGGGGTGAAGCCATGATCCACCCTTCTGGCCACTCAGACACATTGCATCCACTTGAGCTCCCCTGGGTTAGCTCCTCCTTTCCACCAGATGCTCAGTTACTGGTTCAAGCCATGACTTAGCATTTCCACTGCACAAAAGAATTTTTAAACTGTTATACCTTTTTTTTTTNTTTTTTTTTTTTTTTTTTTTTTTTTTTTTTTTTTTTTTTTTTTTTTTTAATTAGGATACAAATTTATGGTCCTTCGGAGTGTAGACATTTAAGAAACGGAGAAAAGAAGATTTGATGGAAATGATGCCTTCCTCCCATGTGTACACCACATATTCACTAGGGCTAGTGAGTAGTTTAGATAGTATATGAGGCTGTGCTACAAAGGCTACATTTATTTGGCTATGACAGCTTTCCTGGCTTATTTCAGTGGTCATCTAGGCTAAATGTTTCACAGTACATTTCTGAAGAAAGTGTGGATCTGCTTGTAAAAAATATTTAAAAAGGAAAAAGCTGGGGAGAACTTGTCAAGAGCTGGGAGCCTTGAGCAGGATATTAAATAATATTGTCATCACAGGTCCATACAGAAAAATACATCACAGGGTTCTTTTATCAGTCAGCATTATGTTCTTTCTGAACAATCACAGATAATGAAACATTAATATTTATGATCTGCTTAAAGCATATTGAGTGTGAAAAAGTATCTATGATCTGGCTTCATGATGAAAAGGATGACTTTTCATTTGACTAGGTTCAGCTGTGTAACTGATACTGTTCAGACAGAAAGTAGGCTGAAACGAAAGACACATTGCAAAGTGTGGAGTTGCACCATGCAATGGGAAGTTTTAAGTTCCCAAGCTAGATGTGAAGAAACTGATTTCAAAAGAAACTTCCTACCTTTGTGTATCATATAATAAACTGGTTGTAGAGGCATAAGTTATCACGAGGGCTTGTAATGAAATGATTTGAAAAACACTTCTAGAAAGGAAAAAAAAAAAAAGAAAAAGCAGAGAGTTCTCCAAATTCATATGGGCAAAGAAAGGCATAGTGTGAGGTGACTCTGGAAGAATAATTGGAAATTCCCTATACCCTGTGTATAAATTCATTCATAGGTCAGTGTTTAGTGTTTGCAGATAAGGAGCATATTCCACAGGCTAGTCAGCATGCATCTGTTTCTATGGTGGTTTTGGTCCTGATGTTGAAAGCCTTGTTAGATGAAGTGTAAGCCACATTTACCTGTAAGTGCCCAACACTAGCTTGTGATGCCTAATCTCTTTTATTGATCCTACTAGCTGGTTTCTGGAGCCATTGATTTTCCTTGCCATCTGTTTGTGGCCTTGACTCTTAAATGTTTATTTAGACTGGTCTCCATAAATTGCTTCTGGTGCGAAGGGTGAGGAAGGTAGCAGAAGGTCAGGGGTCCATGTATACCTGTCCACATATATAAATCATAGCTTTTGTTCTTCACTGTTTTTTTGTGAACACTGTTTGCTGGGTGAATAAAAATACTTATTCTACTAAAACACAGAGAAGCTATTACTAATTCCCCTGTGTCTGCAATTTCATTGCAGTCTTGGTTTTCAATTTTCTGTATCTTAACAGTACCTCTTGTTATCTACTAAAACATGTAATGTTTCTTTGTGTTAAAGAGAGAGACATGAAGAGGGTGAAGAATTGTTTGTTTGTCAGCAGAGATCTGAGCTTTTAAAACAAGGAGTGTTGGTGAGTTTTCATTATTTTTCTTTTTCTTCCTCTTTGTCTCCTCTTAAATTTCAGTCTTTATACAGAGTAGTAGGGTTCATCAGTAGTTTGCTTAATGATGCTTGTACAAACAAGTAAGCATCTCTCTTTCTGACAGCATCCAAATCTCTGTCCATTTAAGTGACCCTAGCTTTCATTGATCAGAAATGGCAGTGCTGTTTCAATAGGAAGACAAGTCACCCTCTATCATCATATTACTAATGAAGATGACAGAATGGGAAATGGCTAGAATCAGAGGTCTTTGTGAGTACATCCTGAAAATTCCAATGGAGAAGACCCACATTTCATTTTAACAGTGAGTTACTAGAAAGTTATAGGTTTAAATCAATGGAAAATATTGCAGCGGCTAATTTTTTTTTTTTTTTTTTTTCCTCTGAAGCAGTAATCATCGTCTGCAGAATGTGTTCTTCTGAGGCTAGAAGGTCCATATCAACAGAGCTATAGTCCAGGCCACTGTTCTGTTTGTTCCTAAACATTGCAGACAGATATGATGTCTAAAATAAAAGACAAAGGAGAAGTAGTTCCAAGATAATAAAAGAATACTTTATTGGCTATACCTTATTGACCACAAGATCTGATTCTGGTTTTTGGGTTTGTGTTTTTTTGTTGTTGTTGTTGTTTTAATTTCTTTTGTTTTTCTATTTGATCTCTATTGCACACTCACTAAACTTAAAGAAGTTCCATTCATTTTAAAAGGGAGATATAACAAGATAAATAACTGGCAAGATAAACATTTGGTCTAATATTCCTCTTGCTTCAACCTGTCTCACACAAAATTCAATGTAACAACTTACACAGTTTTTAAAATCCCATTAAACATATATTGCAAATGACCAGCACTCCAAAGAAATTCTCAAATAACTGTTCAGACTGCTATTTCAGCACTTTTGAGGCCAGGACAATTTATTTCAAAAGTCTTTAAGTATCTTGAAACTGTTCAAACATACTCTAATTTATGTGTAAGGCCTAAGGTGGTGTAGATTCTAGCTGGAAGTCTGTAGCTAGAGGTGCTCCCCTGGAGTCAGGGCTGAATCTGGCCTTCCTCAGCATGTTTGTCTGGATAAAGGGATATAATGCACCCTCAGTAAGTTTGCTATTGATCTGAAGCTGGGGGGAGTGGCTGACCCACCAGAAGTCTGTGCTGCATCCAAAAAAGGCAAGTATAGAGTCTTCTTATTCTACCTGGAAAGGAATAACTGCATGTATCAAACTAGAGGATGAACAGGAACTCTGTGGAGAAGAACATGGATGTTGTGATGGATAGCAGGTTGGCGATGAGCCAACAGTGTGCCCCTATGGCCAAGAAAGCCAATGATAATGTGTTGAGGCTATGTCTGGTGTCCTGTGTCCTGTTCTGGGTTCCTCAGTTCAAGAAAGACGGTGAGAATCTAGTGAAGGGTCACAAAGATGATTCAGGTCCTGGAAGAAAGGCTGAGAGACCTGGGTCTGTTCAGAATGGACAAGAATGATTTATTTAAAGAATAATAATATTTAAAGAATGGGAGTCAAGTTGATGGGGCAAGGTTCTTTTCAGTGGTGCCCAGTGACAGATCAAGAGGAATGGGCACAAATGTATAGATAGTTCCATCTGAACATGAGAAAGAACTTTACTTTGAGGATGACAGAACAATGGAACAAACTAATGAGAGATGCCATGGAGTTTCCTTCTCTGGAGATATTCAAAATCCACTTGGATGCTTTCCTGTGAAACCTGCTTTAGAGAACTTTCATAGCAGAGGGGCTGGACTAGATTGGGTATGTCTAACTCATAGCCTATGAGCAGCATGTAATCTGAGACACCTCATGACATCCAAGACATGATGTGCCCCACACTATCATAACAGCTGTTCTTCCCTTCTAAGTGGTCCAGCCCAGCCCTAGGCATGCACTGGACATTCAGCAACAACAAAATTGTCATTTTCAAAAGGAACGTATAGGGTCGCAATCAGATATTCAATTCAAAATAGAATATGATCATGTGTCTCTACTAAAATTTGTAAAATCTTTCTTACTAAAGAACATCCTGTGCTTCACAATCATGTAAATACTGCCAAAAGACAATGACACTAATATGAACAACTGTTTTCAAGGATGAAACACAGGAAGAATAAAATTTCTTCAAAATTCTCTGACACCTCGAAAGAGCACTAAGAATTGCAGTAACTTCCACTGAACCAGACTGATACATCAGTTTCACAAAAACAAGATAAAATATCCTGCTAGTTTTATGGCTTCGTTGTGCTTATTTATGTTAATAAAGATATATTTTTTAAAAATGCTTTTCCTTATTTAACTAAACTATGTATTTTATCTGTAACAATAATGTTGTGCTCTGTGCAGCCCAGGCAAAACAAAAAGTTGAACATTCATGGAATAGATGATCTCTAGATGATCTAGAGGTCACTTTCAACCTGCACAATTCTGTGATTCTGTGAAAGCTGTGCTATTGTTTACATACCTTCATAAATCAAAGCTTTATATTTCATAATCTATATTTTTTTAGCTAAATAATGAGCTGATTATAGACATATAAATTACAGAGGGAAGTGAAATGTTTTCAATATTGTGTCTGTACATAAGTGGAATGTAGCCTCAGAATCAGGATAAATAGAAGAAAGCGAATTGCATTAAGGAATCAAAGAATACTCCCTAGATTGTTGTGCAGGTTCCTGGAATAAAGTAATCACTAAATTTTGAAGGAGATAGGGAATAATGATAGAGAAAAACATAAATATTTCTTATCATATAAGATCTGCAGGTTAGTATATTTAATATAGTTACTATTTCTGAGAAATGCTACAGCTGAAGGAATGTCCAGCTCCACATTTAATTGTAACCAATCATTTGCAACCAATTGTTTCTTTATTTAAAGAAGAAAAAATTACCAAGTTCAGAATGAAATGAGCATTAATTCATATGCAGGTATGAAAAGACATTTACAAACAGCATTATAACACTAATTGGTAGAACAAATTCTATCTATCTATCTATCTATCTATCTATCTATCTATCTATCTATCTAAACTAAAAAAAGACTGTTTTTCAACTAGTCACCAGTATTTGCTATGCATGTCCACCAGTGATGGAAAGATCCTGCATACCACATTTGTAAAAATCTGCACCTGTGGAAATGATTAAATCTCACATCGGTGTGACCACATTGTTGCTGGGAAAATGTTGCCCATGCAGTCCATGTTTCATTGGTTCAAACATATGGAAGTGGGAATGTGCTGTATCTGGACTATACTGTGGATTTGATCTCACATTCCAGCCAAGACTGACAATGAGCTCCAGTCTTCAAACTGTTACAGAGTCTGGCACTATCATGCTGCAAGAGAAAAGCTGTCTTCTTCTCTTGCCTAACTCTGAAAATCTGAGCCCTCAGCTTCACAATGTGGTCAGAGCTGATGATTTGCCTGGGTTTCCAAAAATCCAGAAGGATCACCCCCTTGCTATCCCAAAAGACAGTGCTCCTCACTTTACCACAGAGAAGACTCTGTGACATTTTTCTTCAATGGGGAATTCATATGCCTACACTTTACGGACTGTTGTTTTGACTCTGGCACATAGGGGTGACACCACATCTTGTCACCAGTGATGATGAGATCCAGAAAATGGTAACCTTCAACTTCATATTCGTTCAATAGGTCCTGACATACCAGCATAACAGTGCTCTTTCTGTTTTTTTTTGTGAGCTTCTGTGGGACCCACCTGGAAGAAACCTTGCAATATTCTGACATTGTCACCATTATTTCCAACATATTATAGCTGATATCCAGCTCTGTACACAATCCTTTGGTCAAAATCAGCTGATTTACCTAGGTTTGCTAATCAAGATGCTCTTCATTTTGTGGTGCGACAGCTGTGCATGGCCTTCTAGAAGCTGACATTCACATTGCTGACATTCACCACAGCTGAAACACATCACTTCACTGCGCTCATATCCACTATTTGGTCAAAAGTTCAGGAAGCATTGGTGAATGTCAAATGGTGAATGCCATTTTTTCCACATGGAGGAATTCAGTGACATACTTATCTTCATACACACTTCCATGTCAAATGTCATTCTGTCATACTGTTGCTCTGCTGCCATCTGTCTCACAGAGCAACAAAATGCAATGGAATATTAGTTGAAAGGTTTGACCTCTGCTACCTTACCACCAACATCCACCTCTAACATTGGGGCTAACATAATGAAATAGAAAACATTACTTTGGGAACAAATATTTCAATATATCTACTGTGAAGAACAACAAATGTAACATAACATAATGCAATATGACAAGTGCATTTCTGCATATGGAATTAATTTGTCAATCATTAAAATTGTTGGCAAAATTCTTGCTTGCTTTGCTTAGCTCTGCTCATAAATGATTGGGAGATGATCTTAGACAAAAAAACAATGAATGGAATGGTCCAAATGCTCCACAAGAATGAGTGTATTAAAAATTGCAGTTTGCATAGTCCCTTAAACCTGTCAACTGGAAGGAGAACAAGAGCACAAGCTTTCCTCAGTAGGTAGAGACTAAGTAATTTTGCTTCAGCCCAAGCAACGACCTGTACCAGAGATATTTCTGTACTCTAAAATTTTTTTATACAATTGAGTTTAGTAGTACACAACATCTCACAAAAAATTTAACTGTTTGAAATGTGTCTCTGTGAAGATGTTTATTTAATGTTTTTTTGTGTGTGTTGTTTTGGTTTTGGGAAAAAAAAAAAAAAAAAAAATTTTTTTTTTTTTTTTTTTTTTTGATAGGGGAGAGATGTTTTTCTTTATTTTTTTGGTTTGTTTATTTTGTTTTCAAAATAGAATGTGGTCTATAAATAGCCATGAATATGTTTAATTAGGAAACAGATTACCTAACAGAAGACTAAACCTTGGCAAGTTTGCTTACACCGACCAATCCTTGCCAATTAAATATCAGCCAGCTGGTCACCTCTAATCCTCTCTTGATCAGTCTATCTGAATAATTTTTGAAGGTATTTTTTCTGTTGTTTTTGTTATCTGTTTGATATTTTGGGGGGAAGGGGGATGTTTTCTTTTTGTTTTCCTCTTACATTTCTATCCCACCAGCAACCGGCAAAAAAACATTTTGGGTTAGAATGAGTAACAGATGAAATGTCAGGGGACTTACTTGTTAGGGATAAGGCCAAAGGCACTTAAAAAACCGTGAAACTTCCTCACACATCCATTACTACAACCTAGCAATCCATAAGGAGTGCAGTTTAAAGCAGGAGTTAATTTATTTCCCCAGCGATTAACTAGATTGTTGAATATTAGCCAGTTGAACTTTGTTCCCACATTGGGGCATTTGCTTCCTATGCACAGTATGACAGAGGAAAAAGGTCAAAGAAGAGGATGGTAAAAGGCTGGCACTGCTATCTCAGCTTACATCCTGCAGGTCATTAGCATAGTCCTTCCTCTGCAGTGTTAAGCAGTTCCTTTCCAAATGCTGACAGAAAGGGCATAATGCAAACAGACAAGTAGATTTGAAATGTTTCTAGTTTTTGTTGGTTTTGTTTGTTTATTTGTTTGTTTGTTTGATGTTAACATGCCTCTGAAGGCATAATCTGTTTTATTAAGACCAGAACTAAGGCCCTTTTTCAGATCCATATAGGGTTAGGGGAAGTCCAACGGAGAAGAATATAAAATTAAGAATATCTGCCATAACTCATGGCTACACATGAAGGAAGGACAAACAAAGAAACAAAACATGCACACAAAAAAGTAGTTGCAAATCGGCTTTCTATAAACTCAGTGGAAGCTGGTTTGTTTCAATCTGTTTCTACCAATGAGCTGACAGAGGAATGTTGTATATGTGGTCTTCTAAGGGAGGGGGAAATACACATTTCCACTCAGATTTGCAAGAGTCATAAGATAACATGCTACCAGAGTTATTATTTCTGAATTTTTTTTGCTCATAAACAAACAAACAAACAAACAAATGGTTGGATGAGAAAATCCAGCAATATATATATATATATATATATATATCTGATAGACTCAAATTAGGAAAACTGTGAAAGTGAGTACTTTGAAAAATAAGCAACTGATGCTGTAATCAATTAGCCTGATACACCAAGCAATAGAATCATAGAATTATCATAGGATGGCTTCCACAGCCTCATCACCCTCTGAGTAATTATTTTCTTCCCACCATCTAATCTAAATCTCTCCTTTCTTAGTTTAAAACCATTCCCCCTTGTCTTGTCACTATCTATCCATGCTAAAAATCAGTCTGCCTGTAACAATCATATTTATTTCTAATTTTGGTACAGCAGAAGGCACTATACTATAATTTGGCATTGTTACAGTCACAGTTTCATTATGCTAAATAGATAAGAAAGAAGAAGAAGTATTTACGTTATTTCCATCTAAAGGATGAGAAAAAAAAAATAGATGGAATATGAAGAAGATAGATAATAACAAGGGGATCAAGTTGCGACAAGTCCCATCTTCTTCTTAAACTCTGAAAAATTAGAATTAGTAAGGATTGAATAAAGAGAAATTATTAAGAATAATAGTGTTTTTTATTTGTTTTTGTTCTTGTTTGAATTCCAATAACGTATATAATCTAAGGAATGCTATTTGATGAAAAGACTTTTACGTGAGTGACAAACAAATTTAGTGTAGAACATATGTACGATAGGATTCCTATCCTCCAGATAGAGGATTAGTCTCCTCTACAATGCAGTTTTTTCATAAATGGCCAAATGCTATTGAGAAATCCAATACCTCGTGCTTTCTAGGTGTTTAGTAGAAAAGACAGAAAAGGCAGCATATGAGAGTTTCATCAAGTCATAGAATGACCCAGGTTAGAATGGATCTTTGAGATCATCAAGTTCCAATCTCCTGCCATGGGGAGAGCTGTAAACCAGTTAATCAGGCTGCACAAAGCCTTATCCATCCCTTGAATACTTCTAGGGATGGAACTTCAAAAATTCTCTGGATAACCTCTTCCAGTGCCTCACCACCCTCTGAATAAGAAATCTCTTCTTAATGTCTAATCCAAAATTCACCTCTTTTAAAGCCACTCCCCCTTGTTCTGTCACTGTCAGACCATATAGAAAGGCGGTCCCCTCCTGCGTGTAAGTTCCCCTCAGATAAGCCAAACAAGCCCAGCTTCCTCAATCTTTCTTCACAAACAAGTGCTCCAGCCCTCTCATCATCTTCATGGATCTCCTCTGTACCTACTCCAACAGCTCCACGTCATTCTTGTGCCTGGGGCCCCAGGCCTGGATGCAGTACTCCAAGTGGGACAAAACAAGGCAGAGTAGAGGGGGACAACAACTTCCCTTGCCTTGCTGCCACCCCTGTTTTGATGCAGCCCAAGATACTGTTGGCCTTCTGGACTGAAAGAGCACACAGCTAACACGTTCAAATTTATGTCTACCGGGATCCCCAAGTCCTTCTCAGTAGGACTGCTCTCAATGAGGTCTTCTCCCAGTCTATATATATATATATATCTAGGATTGCCCTGATCCATGTGCAGCACCTTGCACTTGGCCTTGTTGAACCTCATTAGGTTCCCTTGGGCCCACCTTTTGAGCTTGTTAATGTCCCTTTGGATGGCATCCTCTCCTTCCATTACATCATCTGCTCTACTCAGTCTGCAAATTTGTTGGGGATGCACTCAATCCCATTGTCTAAGTCACTGATAAAGACATTAAAGTGTACAAGTCCTAGGACAGATATCTGGGGACACCACTTATTCATAGTCTCTACCTGGACACAGTGCCATATAACACAACACTCTGGCAGTGACCTTCCAACCAATTCCTTATCCACCAAAGCCCACTCTTCATACTGACATCTCTCCAATTAGAGATAAGGACGTAGTGAGGGACTGTGTCAAAAGCTCTGCACAAATCCAGTTAGACAACATCAATTGCCCTTCCTTCTTTTATTGATGCCTTCTCTCCATCATAGAGGCCACTGTATTGGTGAGGCACAATCTGCCCTTGACAAATCCATGATAGCTCTCAGATCATCTAATTCTTATTCTATCGATAAATATATTCCTGTTGTGTATAACATAGTTGTTTCCTTCCATAATACACTACCTGTAATTTAAATCTGAAGTAAGAGATAGTCCTCTGTGGCCTGCATTTTGTAATGAGGAAGATGTGAATGCAATTAGCAAGAACTAAGTAAAAAAACAGTCATTTCTCCAATATGGTCAAATTATGTTCTGCTAATGATAGGACAACTGTGGGAAGAAAAGAAAAAAAAAAAACAACTCAGCAAGGTAGGATGCACAGAGGGTCAGTATAATCTTTCCTACCTGGTAATTTTTTCAGTCTGCTAGGATTGCTAGTATTTTATTTTATCTGGTTTTCTTTCCACCATGCAGTTCTCAACTTGTATTAGCAATATATTTGACATTTGCAAGAAAACATGTGTACATTTCCTCTATTAAGAAGAGTGACCTGACAAACACGCCTTCACATCTCTTAGCAGTATGTCAAGAATAAGCTCAGTATGATTTCAGTGCATCCGTTCTGTCACATTAATGAAATCCTCAGTAGATTCAATCATATCTTTGACTAAGATTCCAAGAAAGTAAATAACATACGAAAGATTAGAAAGATCCAAATCATGATTTAGTATCTATCAATGTTATATATATCAGTCATAATGTTGTGGGGTTTTGTTTGTTTGTTTGTTTGTTTGTTTTGTGTTGGATGATGTACAAACCACGGAAGTGCAGACCTAAAACTCTGGAGACACAGAAATCAGTGGGAATTTCATTTATAATTACTCCGAAGTATCTGCATCATGGCTTCACTTTAAGATGAGAGTAGTACGTAGATATCTTGGTTCAGCTTTAAGTTAGGCTAACACAAATATTGCTAGCAGCCTTGCTATCATGAAATAGTCCTCAACGTAAGTTAGCTGCAGATCCATGTAATTCTCCTCTCTGGAGAAGTTTGCAGACCTTACTGAGTTCCCTGCCATGTCTGTGGGGCTAACAATTTTTGAAACAGTTTTACACATGCTCATAATATGTTATACCTTACAATAAAAATATGAAGACATCTATGTTATGTTATGGAAATTACAGGTAACATGACTATGAAGTAAAGACAGACAAGTTTCAATGAGCAGGTGAGTTCACATGGTGCCATTACTGACATGAAATTCTGACAGAATTGAAAAGTTTAACAAAAGTTCATCTTGGTCTACAAAGCTTAACTGTTCAGGAGTTTAGACAATAAACACATTTCAGGGATGGTGAGATGGAACTCAGTGTTACTGCTATACTGTAGAGGAGAACATAGATCTAACTATGCAATTTAGTTATTTTCTATATCTCTATCTAGCTTATTATGTTACTTTGACTGAAATCTGGCTTTATTTTGATAGCATGTATTATGTAGTCACTTGTTAAGGAAGTTACACTATCAAAAAGATATAAGAATTGTGTGAGACATTACAGTGATTTTGCAACAGGGCTGACATTTTTTGAGGTGCAAGAGATCAGTGTCTTTGTCAAAACTCTCATTTTGCTTTTCTGTTAGGTGATGACTGCCATGATCTCTCCTTGACTACCACAAAACCCATGGTTCCACTTCAGTCATCTGGCACCTTGGCTCCTCAAATAACTACTTATTAGGTTTCTTTGAATGCCAAAGTAGTCAAAGAAATAATCATTCTGGGCTAGGGAATGATGGTGCAATGAAAATGTCAGCATGAAGTATAATTGTGTAATGTGGGCAGAGAGGAAAACAGATGTTTCCAGCTATATGACCTTTCACCTAAGGAAATGATAAACTCTTACTCAAGTTTAACTGCTTACTCAAGTTTAACTACTTCTTAGGGAATTTTATGCTGAGCAAATTAAAACTATGGATTAAATCCAGCCAAAATAAATAAAATAAAATAAAATAAAATAAAATAAAAAGAATAAAATAAAATAAAATAAAAAATGTTTAAGAGAAAGAGACATACTTGCGGTAGCAAATAACCTTCATTTGCAGAAATCAGTGGCCTGGTTCATGTTTAAGGACTAAGAGCTCTGCATCAGAGCAGAAGCTTGACTGAGTCTTTGATACTCAGGCAAATGATCCAGCTACTAGAATATTTCTTACTTAAAAGTACTGGTTTCCCTTGAAAATCTACTTATACTTGTGGTCAAAACCGGTATGTTAAAACAGGTTTTTTTCTATATCAGTGAGTCAGCATTTTCAAACAAAATTGTTTGTTCTTGGCTCAAATCTGTGCTGAATCCCAGAGTAGAGGACAATTCAAATTTTTGGGATAGTGTACAATGTAACTAATCTGAATAGTAACTAAACTGAATAGCAGAGCCCATTCCTGGCATGAGGAGTCATTCACTAATCCACTAATTAGGTTTTGCTTATTTAATGTAAATAAACTATCAAGGGAGGTGATTCTGCCCCTCTATTCTGCTCTCATGAGACCCCACCTGGAGTACTGTGTCCAGTTCTGGGACTCCCAACATAGGGACATCGAGATGTTGGAGAGGGTCCAGGGGAGGGAAACAAAGATGGTCAGGGAGCTGGAGCACCTTCCCTATGGTGACAGGCAGAAAAAGTTGGGACTTTTTAGCTGGAGGAAAGAAGACTCTAGGGTGAACCTTCCAGTACCTGAAGTAGCCTATAGGAAAGCTAAGGAGGGACTTTTTAAAAGGGCATGTAGACACAGGACAAGGAGAGATGGCTTTAAACTGGAAGATTTAGGCTAGATATTAGAAAGAAATTATTTACTGTGAAGATGGTGAGACTCTGGGATAGGTTGCCTAAAGAAGTTCAGATGTCCCCTTCCTGGAGGCATTCAAGGCCAGGCTAGATGGAACTTTGAGCGACCCGGTCTAGTGGAAGGTGTCCTTGCCTCTAGCAGGGGATTGGAACTAGATGATCTTAAAGGTCCCTTCCAGTCCAAAGCATTCTATGATTCTATGAAAAAGTTGCAGTTATTTTGTTTGTCTGAGTAACACACAGTCCTACAATTTTTTCTCAGTAAATGTCTTTGAAGAAAGACATAAATTAGAGTGAAATCTTTAAAGAGAGTTCACTTTTAGTCGAGTAAGTAAGAATAACGTAGTATGCTCTAAGTTTATCAAGTCCTTTTAAAAATGTTCAAAAGCTGTGATTAAATTAGAAAAGAGACCCCAAGGATATGTACTGAAAGAGATGTTGAATTTGAAGTAGGAATTAATGTGAATCAGATTTTGTCTAAAGTTAATACTCATTTGCATTAGCACATTGTTGTGGGGAGGCTTCATTTTAAGTCAGAATTGTACTTGAAATATTCAATCGCTTGGATTACCAGAAATAAAAATGGCCATACATTTTAAATATCTGTGACTTATTTCTCACCTTTCCAGCACCACGGGGTATCTTGCTCCAATTTATAGGAGGGAGAGGAGGTTCTTTTAATATCTGTATACTGGCGTGAGATTAAGAAACAACGGTTCAAATGTTGGTCCGACCAGTTTATTACAGATCTTAATTAGGGAAATGGGGAAGGGAAGGACGGACACTATTATGAATTAGGGTAATGGGGAAGGGAAGGAGGGTGATAAAAAAGATAGGAAAGAATAAGCAAGGAGTCTTTATAGGCAGCAAGAGGGAGATAGTCACCTCCATGGATCCAGTGTGGTTCGTTGTTCACCTTTTGATCTTCAGTAGTAGTGGGTCAGGCATTATTGTTCTGTAGACAACAACGATGGCGACAAAACCATGACAACAATGACAACCACAATGGCAACGATGGCTCCTTTTCAATGCTTTCAAAGTGGTTGAATCAGCTGTCTTTGGAGTGACAGCTCAAATCCAAAGTGGTTGAGTCAGCTCTCCTTGGAGTGGCAGCTTCTGGCTTTGGGATCTTAGTGGAAAGTCCTTTGTTCCAATCTCCCTGGCCTTGCCAGCAGATAAGAGGGAGCAGGGAGGCACCAACTTGTATCTTGCCTTCACAGGATACAATGGCATCATTCCCCAGTTTCCCATAGCAAGCAGGAGTTATTTGGTCACAGGCTAGATCTTCCGCCATTAAACACTCTTGAGCACTCTCTTCCAAAAGCAAACAGCTAAAATTGTCCACACAGTGATGTTGATTGCCAGAAGTCAACACCCATCACTCATCTCCTAGACAAGTCAGTCTTATCACAAGAAATACCTCAGGAAGCAAGCTTTGAGCCAAAAAAACAAAGAAGGATTCTCACACAGGCTGACTAAAGAGTGGCTGTTAAAAACTCCTTGACTTTGTTGGAACTGGAGAAGTTGGTGATACATACATTGAAGTAATAATGAGGTTATTATTCTGTTTATGCCTACGTAATATGTGTATGAAGTAATACTTAATCAGAGTGGAAGAACTGTTAAGTCTCATGAATGGAGATGTGACATAAACATGTAATGATCATGCCATGCAAAGTGAAAATGTGAACTGAATTTTCAGTACGAAGCATTTAACATTTTCACAGTGCTATGTCATGAGCATTTCCTGACCAAACATAGTAAAAACTGCGTAAGACCTAAGGAAAAGTGCTAAACATTTTCACACCTTTCAAAGTAGTTTAAATGTTGTTAGTTTTTTATTACAGAGTTGGGAACTAGTTCTGACCTCACCATTGTTGTGAGAATTTGAATCTCATTTACACAAAAACTCCATAATATTGATCTACTAGTGAGTGAAATGGCCTACATGGACATCATGTCCAATAAAAACAAAAGAACACTCTACTTCTATGATATCTTATGGCTTCTGCTCAGTCTTTCTTGGGCTTTCGAAATGAGAATGTATTTTTCAACTTATTAGTAGCCAAAGCCAGAAAATACTTTTGATCTGCCTTCCTAAGGTGCAGTAGGATTTTTTACTATTTCTGGTGCTACTAAATTTGTCCTGGTATGTTTTTGGAAAAAAAAACTGACTTCAGGATCTGACGCATTAATGTGATAATTGTGCTTGCAGAATTATTTCACAGGCAATGGGGATGCTACATGTGGAAGAAAAAAAACATTATTTCACTCTGCTTGGAAATCAATTATCTAAAATATCTCTTGTAACAAATTAATGTATTTACTAGTGCAAATGAAATCTAAACTTTTATCTGCCTCTATTTGCATGTGTTAAAAAGTTGAGGATTTTCTTACTTGATTGTGAATAGGTTTATTTCCATTTAGATCTCTTTGCCACAACTCCTGGAAGTCTAACTTTGAAAACTTCTTTTTTTTCTTCACAGAATGAGAAGACACAATATTTTGTAGGTCTGGATTTTTTATTGGTTGGCTTTGGTTTTGGTTTAGTGTTTATTTGTTTACTTATTTACTTATTATTATACTTTGTAATATATTTCTCTTTCAAGATACAAAGTAAGTATAATGTTTCAGCAATATCTCTCTGGTGAGCACTGTCTGCCCAAAATGATGTAGTACTTGCCTTCTGCAAAGCTTAGTGTTTTGGTCTCTCCTTCAGAACTTCATGTGGATTATTTACTTTGAAGAACAAGAAGAGTTCATGCTAAAAGTCCATGCTATCTTGATGAGTTTAATTACACACTTATAGGGATTAACTGTTGTTATTTTTTCCTGTGTGGCCATCTATTACATACTCTGAAGTAATAAATGAATTCCTTTCAGCTCCATTTAACTGCAAAACAAGAGGACCATGTGATTATTACACAAAATCGCAGCCTCATACAGCAAAAACAAAAACACTTTAATGTTTTCTGGGAAAGCTCTATTCCCATACAAGTTCAGCTGACAAAAATAACCCAGGTTTAATTATTGTTAGCAAAGGCCTGTTTGGAGTGGTTCTAGATATACAGGGACACTTTGAAGACAAACAGGGAGCATTCATAACATTTCCATAATGGTAAAAATGTAACTGTGTCACAGTTTCGAAAGTTGTGCAGGAAATTGTATAATTCACCACTTCTACATGGGTGTGTAAATGATTCACATGATGCAAAGTAATAACCTAATGAAGATCACCTTTTTTGAAATGATCAGAGAATTGCTAATTACACGATTGTGATAATCTTTCACATGCATGAAAATAATCCTTGTTCAAATAGTTCATTTTTAATCAAATAATTATAACCTGTTTATTAAATAATTTGAATTTGTTTTGTTTGTTCATTTGTTTCTTTGTTTTTGTTTCTTCTTTTGTTCTGCTTGTGGATTATTTTCTCAGCACTAACTGGTGTGCAAGTCTCATACATGTTTGGTTATTACAAACATTCCTACACCAGGAATAAATATGTACATTGAGAATAGAGAAAATAATGTTTATCATGACCAAATACATGGATAAGGCAAGATGCTGCAATGTTAAGATGTTGTAAGAAGATCTGTTAGGAGTCCTCCCTCTTCCCCTCAGTGTATCACGTCACTGGCTGCACCGTGTTACAAGGTTGCAGTAAACTGAATTTGGATTAAGAAGTTTTCCATGTCAACCCCTTAGGGTAGCTGATTATAGATTTGACCTTTAGAGATTCTGTGTATTTCCCACTTAATCAGCTTTGGAATGAGTTGCAACTATGGAAACCCTATGGGAAAAGTGGAGCCATCTAAAAATAATGAGTGCCTTTCCCCCTCCCTCCTCTCCTCTTCTCTCCTCTCCTCTCATTTTGAGGTCTATTAAGCTATGATAACAATCTTAATCTAGGCTAAACAAAGGTATAATATGGCATGAGGTGTTTGCATTGTATTGAGAAAAAGAGCCTAGGAAGGGCTTTTGGCAGGCTGGAATGTAAATGAAACTTAGCAACATGGGTAAAAAATGCTTCACTTGCCCTGCTCCTTCACGCCTCTTCTCCTCTTTCATGCTAGGATTTGTTTGGTTGAGCTAAGACCTTGTAAAACTTTTTAAATCCAGTACCTAAGTTTTTGACAAAGTAATTTGTTCTCTCTGGGCAATAGTACAAAATTGGAACCATCTCCATTATGTCTTGTTACAGTGACACACTTGGAGGTTTAGATATAATCTGAGATAGTAGTCAGTTCCATCATCAGTTCATTTCTCAGCAGTTGAGGCCTGTGCGCTTTTTTCTTCCCTATAGTTTTTTTTTTTTTTTTCTTTTCCTCCTCTCTCCTGCCACCCTCCTAGCTTCACACCCTCCTCCCCCCAGGCAACCGTCTGTGAAACTGAACAGCATAATAGATGTAATTAGACCTTCAATAATAGGGCTGAATGAAGGAAGCAGTGAGACTCCTTCTCGGGAAGCAATCAGTGCATTAGGTCCCCAGGACTGAAAATGCATTTAACAAGGTTTGGGGCTTAGGGATTGTCAGTCTAGGCTTCTGCTTCCCCTAGAGAAACCTCTACCCAGAATGCAAATCTTCATTTACTATTGCTACAAAAGAAAGGAAAAGAACATTAGACACATTATTACATACATAGTGATGCAAACTGTATCTGTTAATGTGCTTTCCTTACCAGTAAATCAACAGTTTTCACATGCTAGTAATTATAAATATGTATTTCATCTGTGATTTTAAAATATATCGTGAATTTTCCTCATCCATCCTCAGAAAAAGAAAGTTCTGAATGGTATCAAATCAAAATACATGTTGTCAAACTGATTCTAGCACGTTCCTTGCAAGTTCAAAGACTGAACTCATAGAATTATTGAAGAAACAGAATATATAACATTATTTTAAGAGAAAGGCAGATGTGGCAACATTTACATTATCTGTGGGTTTCTGTTCCTAGCTGTTGGTATTCACATTAGGAAAAATAATAAAGAAAAAAAAAAAGAGAAAGACCTTTAAAAAATGAGATTTGAGGAGGAATAAGCACATGTACACGTACAGGTTAGTGGTCGACTTGGTGGAAAGGAGCTCTGAAAAGATCTTGGTGTCCTGGCAGACAACAGGTTGGCCATGTGCCAGCTGAGTGCCCTTGTGTCCAAGAAGGCCAGTGGTATCCTGGGATGCATTAAAAAGAGTGTGGCTAGCAGGGAGAGGGAGGTGATCTTCCTCTCTGCTTTGCCCTGGTAAGGCCACATCTGGAGTCCTGTGTCCAGTTTCAGGCTCCTCTGTTCAAGGAAAACAGGGAACTACTGGTGAGTGTTGGGTGGAGGGCAGCAAAGACGATGAGGGTCCTGGAACATCCCTTGTATCCTCATACCCGAGAGACCTGGGACAGTTTATCAAATATCTAATCCTTGGGAGTCAAGTGGGTGAGGTCAGACTATTTTTGTTGATTCTCAGTAATAGAACAAGGGGCAACAAACACAAAATGGAACACAGGAAGTTCCATCTGAACATGAGGAAAGCTTTAATTTGAGAGTGACAGAGAACTGGAACAGGTTGCCTTACTCTATAGTTATTCAAAATCCACCTGAACACTTTCCTGTGCAAACTACTGTAGAGAACTTCCTTTAGCAGTGGGGTGGACTAGATGAGGACAGGCAGAAGGTATTGGTAAACTGTATTAATCCTACTGGGGAGGCTGCTGCACGTTTTTTTAAGGGTCACTGTATCACATTTAACCAGAGTGAACACAGATTTTTGTTGTGCTGTGCTGCACATGTAGAGTGGCCTGTTATGTACTACACATATAATGTATCTACCAGACAAACCCCATCGCCTCACAAAATCACAGAAAAATAGAGGTTGGAAGGCATTTTTGGGGATCATTTATTCAATCCCTTGCTAAAGCAGATTCCCTAGAGTACGTTTCACAGGAAAGAGTCTAGGTGGATTTTGAATATCTCCAGAGAAGAAACTCAGACTAGCCTGTTTTGTTCTCATAAGAAAAAAGACTTTAAGGATAAGGTGTTTTTTGGTTTTTTTTTTTTTTGTTTGTTTTTTGTTTTTTCCCTACGAAAATCATATATCACTTCTAGTGGCTGAAGGAAGCGCTTTTGTCTATGGATAAGATCTGGTCTGGACAGCATGCCATGGGAAAATCTGTAAGGCTCTGTCCAGTGCCAGATGAACAAGGGATGCTCAGCAAACAGGAATATGTGGTTTACTTACTGTTTATATTCCTTTTCATATTTTGCTACTACCATTATTATTTTATTAAACCATTTGTCATCAGACCCATTTTACTGAGAAACAGAAATCTCTCTCTTTCCCTAACTTCCCCTGTATCTCTCAGAGATATAGCATTTTCCAGGCTTTACTGGAGAGTTTTGAGACCCTGCTACGAGCATATCTACCACCTTACTCAAAATCATTTCTTAAACCTGTTGCCCCAGCTCCCCCATCTGTATTTCATCTCAAAATTTTCACATTCTTCATTCACAAAGTACTTTTCAGCTCTCCTCTAAATTCCTGTTAGGTCAGTATTTTCCCCAAAGTTCTCCTCACACTTAATGTCATGCACAATATGTATTTTTTTCAGATCAGTATAAGGAATTTAAGAGCTTTCTTTTGAGCTTTCTTTTTTCTTACTTTTTTTTTTCTTTAAACCAAATACAGTCATTAATATAAGAAGATATTTAGAGATAAATGGTTTCATTTACTCCAAACCTTAATCAGAATGAAGAGATAGATTCAATATGATATTGATTATGTACTATTAGATTCAGTCACTCTTACATTTAATTTAAATCATAATTTTAAAACAACGTATTTTTTATTCATTTTGGTGAATTCCTATGTTAATTAATAACCACTGTCCTCAGTTTCTAGGATACCATCTAGGTAACCTTTATGTAATACAGTGTTTTAAAACTGCATAAGTTCATAAGAATTTCTGCTCCATAGTTTGCTGACAATAAGAAACAAATTCAAAGTCAGATTTTATGCAAGTAAAAGATTTAATGATGTTTTAATTATATATATATATATATATATATACAATAAATATAATTTATTTTTAAAAGGACATAATCAGGAAGTTAACCAAAAATCCATACACATTTATATGGAAGATGGACCAGGAAAGGAGATATCGTGCTGAAATTTTTGCGGAAATCTTGATAATTCACTACGGCTCAAATCATAGGAATCACAAATCAGATTCAGCAGAATGCCTCTCAATTGTTCTGCAGTACATCAGTTGGCTTTTAGATCAACAAACTAGTTGTGCTTTTTTGACACAGTCAGGCGTCAAATCTTGTATTTTTAGGTCTTAACTATCCTTGATCCTTTTCAGTGACTGTATGGATCCTCAGCTGGCTCAGACTGAAGAACTACTGATCAACCCATTCTTGTGAAGCTCTGCAAAACTAACTTGAAAGTTAATTTATATCAATATACCAACTTGGCCAAGACCCGTGGGTATGGAGACCTAATTGAAAGGAAGGGGATAATCAAACTATTGGCTTTGACTGCAGATAATGAGCAGTGTTACAAGAGAGAACCTATTATCAAACTAATTCCTTGAGAGATTTGAAACAGATTAGCCTAATTCTACACAATTAAAAACTTATTTATTTATTTATTACACATTCATACTTTTCTCATCTGGAGATGTCACAGTTACAATTCTAAAGCTCTGATCAATTGTCATGACTAATACGACATTCATGAACTTCTGTTATCTATATAAAATTAATTAAGCTGAATCAATGAACTAAATGCCTTTCAGATTACCAAACTATTGAACATCACCTTTGACAATGAAGTAAAATTTCCAATATTACAAATAATTTGTAGGCCAAAAAGAATTATAGATTCATAGAATCATAGAATAGCTTGTTTTGGAAGGGACCTCAAATGTCATCAAGTTCCAAACCCTTGACATGGCCAGGGTTGCCAACTGCTAGAACAAACACTTGATCAGGTTGTCTGGGGCCCCATCTGACCTGGCGTTGAACACATTCAGGTACAGAGCATCCACATATTCTCTGGGCAGCCGGTTTCAGCCCCTCACCAAACCTTCAGCAAAAAATTTCCCCAACATCTAGTCTAACAGTCCTTCTGTAGACTTCTTTTAGAGTTTATGTACTTAGAGTAAAATCCAGTTTCAACCAATTTTCATGTAATAACACCTTTCTTCCAAGAAAAAAAAATCTAATCCTAACGCTGTGATCTAGTGCAAGCCTTTAGTTTGTCTGAGACAGTTTATTTGTGAACAGCTGTAAGATATTATTCTTTTACATCATCTCAAAACTTGCTAGGGACATAGATTAGCAAGACCAGGCAAGTTCTGGGCAAGGGTTGTGAAATCCTTTGTCTGAGGGACACAGATGGACAAGGCCAGGGGCGATGAGAGAGAGATAAGCTGCAGCTTAATGGCTGTGAAGCGGTCTTTTGAGTGGACTTATATCAAGGAAGATGGCCATCTTAGGGGGTACGCACATGACTCTTGCTCAAGCATCCAGGGATGTCACGTAGGCAGGAGAAAAAGGAAGATAAAAAGAGGAGTCAAAAACCATGAGGTTTAGGTTTTCTGGAACAGATTCCTCATGAAGAAGAAGAGATTTCTGCCATGGGAAGCCTTATGACCTTCCTCTCTCCCTTCCAAACTTGCTCTACATTCTCTCCCTCCTGGACTTGCTCTGCACTCTACCACGATGCTGAAGAAGAACAAAGGTGTCTGCCATCAGATTTCTCACTACGGAATTCCTGCATACTGACGGACTCTCCTGGGCCCTCTACCTGAGTCCTGCTGCTTCCCCCCCCGGATTGGCTCTGCGACTGCCACCTGCTACCTGCTTGCTGCCCAAGGCCGGCCACGCTGCTGCTCTCTCCCCCTGCTGCTTCTGCCTCGGACCTTCAAAACATTGTGCAATGGGACCGCTGCCAAATCCTGGTGGTGACTATCCCCGCTTTATGCAATTCTTGCTTCTTTCCTATCTTTTCTATCGCCCTCCTTCACTTCCCCGTCTCCCTAATTAGGATTTATAATAAACTGGTTGGACTAACATTTGAACCGTTGTTTCTTAATCTCACGCTGGGTATATTGATATTAAAAGAACCTCATCTCCCTCCTATAAATTGGAGTGAAACATTTTTTTATTGGTGTAGTCGGCAGTATACCCGCTGTGAGAGTGTTGTCCTTCCAGGTATAGTTTGAAACTTTTTTGTAGTGTACATGGAAATTGGAGGCATTTCCTTCAGAGCAACCAATGTTTAGTTTACCACTAACCGATAATTTATCACTTCTCTCAGCCCTCATACTGAAGAATCACTTACAAAATCAGTTGCAGTTCTTTAGTTGCCCTTAAAATTCACATGCATATTTCATGATCCCTTAAATAGCTACATTATTTTATTTATTTTATTATTACCTATATGAACACATCAAATGAAATTGTAAATTGTGTTTGGTTGCTGAAGAAACACTTGTACAAACCAGTGAATTACTGAGATTGGCATACTGTATCAATATACATCACTTGCTTCCAATATCTCTATTTCAGGAGTGTATTTACAATTTTTACCTATGTTTGTGGAAGAAGTCTCAGTCCAAATTTTGTGCACAGAGTTATGTAAATTTACTTTAGGGTTATAGATGGGATTGAGGTAGGAAAGACATCTTAAAAGTTACTGCATCCCATTCGGAAGACATGAACACACTTCTTAGATGAATGAACACACTTCTTAGACCAATGTGAGTTGGTCTCTTGTATTATTTCATGAATAGATTCTGAAAAGCTACCAAACTTGTGCTATATTTTATTTAACTGGGTGGCATTCAAATGTGGAGCAAGAAAATCCCCATAGATAGCATGCTACTGTGTAAAAAGTGGGGATCTAAGGCAATGATGAATCAAGTGTTAGGCTCAGTATACAACTTGAATATCCTTCATCCTCATTGCTTTCACTGCTCTGAAAATAGCCATACAATACTCCTCTCAACTTCACTGGAGGGTGGAGAATTACCCCTTCACAAGGACTTGCGGCCTGTATCTCAGTGTCCATTTTTAAACACTGAAAAAACCAGCAGACATTTAGAATCTACCAGAGATAACTGGAAATCTGTTATTGATGTCAACAGAGACAGAATTACTGCCATGATTTTCACTTTTTTATTGTACTTTTTTGGATGTTAAATATCAACCATTTTTGCTTAAAGACCATATTTAATTCAGAGAAAATAAAGGAATAGCTGCTAACAAGCCTTGCATCCTTCTGAGCTCTAGGACCAAAAAAAAAAAAAAAAAAAGCGTAATTTTTCTCTGCAGATGAAGAACAGAAATATCTTCGAATATTACTTGCAGGCTGCAAGTGAAAAAACAAAATCTCAGAGTTGCCCATCTGATAAATGGTTTTAGTACTGCTACCAGGTTATGTAACATTTCATACACTGATACTTCTAATAGTTATCTCAGGACAAAGAAATAAAAAAGATTTTTGAACAGCTGAAGTTGAAAAATGTTCCAAACTGGGATATAACATAATTAGCCTAAGATTAAATGATTCAATTTAAATAACAAACCATAAACACTTAAGATCTTACAGACACATGGTTTTGCTTCCATTTGTGTTTATCCTACTTTAAAAATGTTGATTTTCACCATTGGAAAAATGTAGCTGAGTGCTATAAATTCAAATCCCCCTGAAACATTTTGGACCAAAGCCTCAGCATGTCTTAGAGGTATACTCTTATACATCAGAAGAAGCACTATTCTTAAAATATAAATTTTCATCATGTGATTGTAAATTAAACAATAACATTAAAATCATCATTGGCAATCCTGCCCATGGAAGAGGGCTGGAACTAGATGATCTTTAAGGTCTCTTCCAACTTAAGAAAATCTATGATAATTATTCATATGATAATTATTCATAACATAAACAAGATGCTTGTAGTGAATCATATCAAATATATGACAAGCAACTTTTCCTATCTAGGCACTATTTAAAGACAAATACTTTTAAAGGTCATAGACATTTTGAGCTATAATTTAATGTTTTTAATTGCATATGTTACCATGTACATGTCACTATAGCTGCTATTTTAATTGAAAAACAAGAGAATTGCTGCTATTTCCCGATGTTCAGTAATTTTATGCGTGGAATAAAAAGAGATGAAATAGTTGCAAACACTGCAAGTCATCACATTCTGAATCTGTCGCTTTGAATCTGTCCAATGAGCATGGAAGACTAAGGCAAGCAAATATAAGATGTCAGTATGAAGTAAAAAAATACACAGTGAAAAACAAAGCTGTTTAGTAAATATGATTGATAATGAATATTAAACACAGAAACTGCAAATACTGCTCACAAAGCAAAATGCTAAGATATGGCTCATACTCCGAAGGGACTGTTCTAAGCCTGTGTTCACTGAACAAATCAGTTCTTGAGGAGATTCATTTCAGTTTCTAGTATAACAAAGACCATGCAAACTTGTGTATCATTATTTGTTTGCTAAAAGTGTAAAAGCTTGAAGGTTTTCCTTTGATGATAACAGTGAAACTAAGAAAGCAGAGCACAAAAGAGAAAGGGCCATAAAGATAAGTTTGTATAAAATCTATTGTATCTAATGTACTGTTAGTATTTCAACACTATCTTGCTTTCTATTTCTCAGTAGGTAAGTAAAGCAAAAAGTAACGAGGGAAAAGAAAGTAGAATGCACCAAAGATAATTGATATAGTGCTGACATTTAATGCTTTGTGTAATGAATCATCTTTAGTGTTACTTAATTTTATTTTCTGCCTTCAAGTGGAAGCTGCAGGCAATTTTTTTTTTTTTTTTCCAAATTTGATTATATAAAAGTAATAAATGACTAGATGATATCAGAAGAAATGTCCTTTTGTGTGAGAGAGAAAGAGTGAAAGAGAGATGTTTCTGACTTAAAGTTCTTCTGGGACAGTTTCTTTTTTTTCTTTTATTTCTTTCTAAGGTGTTCAACACAGGAAGTCTTGTTACTATAGGGGGTATTAGATTATATATTAATATAAACAGTAACTAAAATAACCATTAAAATATTCTACACTGTTAATCTTGACCTTGTTTTTGAAAACCCTCTCAAATACCTTCCCTCAAAGAAAGAATGCCTGTGAATCAAATTTGATAGAGCACATTTCATCATCCTCAGTACATGGTCAGGGTTTTAAAGTTCTGAAAGCAGTATTTTATAGCTGAAGTAATTGAGTAATGCCTGTTCTGATAGTTTTATTAAAAACTCTTATAAAACTGATTTGTGCAAAACTGGATACTGACATGGCCTCACAGAATTGCTGACAATAAATAATATTTGTTATAAACATGGAAATTTGTAATTTTTTTGACAACTTATCACTCTAAAACATTCTCTCAAATTTTTATTATTATTATCATTATTATTATTATTAAAAACTCATTACTTTTAATAATTTTAAATGAATCTTCAAATATTCTTATTCCTTGCTTTCAATAGAAATATGTGGAGTTTTATTCTCCAGTGTAAATCAAGCCAAAACAGACTTTGGAGTTCTGGTATGATGTGCACTGAACTGTGGTCATACAAATTTTCAGAGGTTTCAAGTGCACTAACCTTCTCTACATTCTCACATTCATCTTTATTGTAGTAATTTGTCCACTGAGCTGTGCATACAGCTGTGCATGGTGTATGATCTCTGTTATCTCAATTATAGCAAGATTTCTTAGCTAGCTATACTATCTCATCAAAATCTAATTTGTGTTTCAGAACAGTGTGAGGTAATTCCATCAGTATACTTACTCACACCTCTTCAGAGCAAGGAAAATTGCATGGTATTTCTGACCAAGCATGTATTACAGTTTTAAAATGCAAATCCATGTCTTCGTTATGACTTCAACCTTGACCTTAGATTTAAACCAGTGTTTTACCCATTTGCTCTCTGAAGCCTAAAACAGAATGTGCATGTGAAATAAGTATTTAGATGTAGTTTTGTCTGATTTGCATACTGCCAAATTTGTAATTATTTTTGTTTGACATGATATAACTGCATCTAGCATAAAATCAAAGGCAGTAAACCAGTAAATTGTTTTGCTGCTTGTCTGTAAGCAGCATGCTAAGAATGCTAGAGTACACCACTTAGGAGAACTAACATAAATTTTTAAATCAAAGTCTAAAAATTCCTTCCTTCCTTCCTTCCTTCCAAGGAAGGAAGGAAGGAAGGAAGGAAGGAAGGAAGGAAGGAAGGAAGGAAGGAAGGAAGGAAGGAAGGATTCTTTTTTAATGTACACACTAAATTGCATGTATGGAAGTTGAAGCTCACTCTGGGAAATGCAGCTGTTTCATTTTAATACCTCATTAGCTACACTCAAGCTTTTATGAAAATAAGCATTTTCTGCCAATATCTTGAAATACTTATAAATGGAGAAATTCTCAGAAATGAGTATTTTGGTATTTAGTATCTAGCTTTCCAATCTTTATGCTGTTTGTTCAAAACTAATATTAAAACCAAAGGATCTTTTCCAGCATGCATGAAATACAATAGCAATTTGAAGACACAAAACAGGAAGGATTCATTTGAACATAATTAAATCATACTGTGTAGTTCCAAGGACACTGCATGGTATTCAGACTCTAATAGATGAGAATAGAAGAGATGTGCTGATGACAGGTGTCCCTGAGGCTATCCCTTTTCCAGGCTAAACAAGTTCTTTTCCTACAGTCTATTCTTGCAGAGCTAATGTTCTAGCCTCTGTCCATCTTGGTTTCCCTTCACATATCTTCTTCTCATTCACTAATGTGTTTTCTGCACTGTGTGCTCTAATTTGGGCACAGAATATGGATGTGGATTAATGAATGCTGAGCAGGTGGAAATAATTATTTTTAACCTCTCAGCCATAATTTTGTTCATACAACACAACGTGCTGTTGGTCCTCTCTCTTGCTGACTCACATTCAGTTTACTGTCTTTATTTTAACATTGAGAGAAATAATCAAATTATGAAAGTGCTGTGAACTATTTCAGTATATTGTTGGACTTTGATAATAAAGAGTAAGACAAAGCCTGTGCATGTTTTATTCCATGTACACAATGTCATGATGTCATGTTTATAAATGACAAATAGATTATTGATATGAAATTAATTATACTGAAGGGCAATGATTTTTGTCTTGTGTTCCAGAGACTGAGACATTATTTTTTCCTGAAATTACTCTTCAGATAGGAGTATTACTGAATGCTACATGAATTCCAGTAATATCCTGGATATGGGGAGAGAGCAGATATCAGGCTGTTAGGGAACAAGTTAGAAAGGTCCCCTGGGGAAACTGCTTTTGAAGGCTCTGGTGTCCATCTGCACTACATCTCCTAAGGGCATAGGAACAGGAAATTATAGAGTATCAAGTCAAGTAGGTGGGGCAGAAGGACAGATAGGCTGACCTTAGAGCTTAGTCGGAAAGAGTACGGCCATTGGAAGCAAGGTCAGACTGCACAGGAATATTGCAAAGATTCAAGGCCAGGCTGGATGTGGCCCTGGGCAGCAGCCTGGTCTAGTGATTGTCAACCCAGCACATAGCAGGAGGTTTGAAACTAGATGATCATTGTGGTCCTTTTCATCCCAGGCTATTCTATGATCCTATGATTCTATGATTTATGGGGAAAAAATTTGTGTGGCCAAAACTCAGATTAAGTCAATGCAGTCAATGCAGTCAATGGTCAGTACTGTGGAAGACAATAAAAGGGTGCTTTTTGTTTGTTTGTCTGTTTGTTTTCTTTTTCCCTTTTTAGAAAATATGTTAATAACAAAAGGAGAATCAGAGGGAATGTTAGTTTTTCACTTGGTGATAACAGTCACCTTACTACAACCAACACAGACAATACAGAAAATGTTTAAGGCCTTCTACACCACTGTCTTCAACATGGATGATCACCTCTGCAATCCCAGGTGTACTAAGTTGAAGGACTACAACTGCAGTAACAATCAACTCACAACTAAAGCTGAACCTGTGTGGGATTTGCTACTCTATCTTGATGCATTTAGTCCGTGCGGTCTGATAGAATTAACACGAGAGTACTCAGAGAGCTGGCCAATGACATTTCAAGTCATCTCGCAATTATTTTTCAGTGATCTTAGGAATCTGGAGAAATTCCAGTTGACTGGATAAGATCCTGGTAATTACAAGCATGTCAGTCTCATTTCAGTTCCTGGTGAGATTATGGAGAAAATTATGCTGGAATTTACTGAAAAACACCTGAAGAACAATGCAGTCACTGATCATAGCCAACACGGGTTCACGAGGGAAAGATCCTACTTAATTAGGTTTCATTTCCTTTCAAGACCAGGTCACCTATGCAATTGCTCAAGGGAAGCCAGTTGTTGTTATCTTGATTCTTTACTGATGGATTTAGATAAAACTTTTGCTACTATTTCTCACAGTATCCTTCTGAAAACACCCAGCATAGAGCCAGACAAAAACATAATTTGACGAATGAGCATTTGACTGATGGGTGAGACCCAAAGGGTGACAGTAAATAGGGCAACATCAGGCTGGTGGGCAGTCACTGATGGGATTCTCCAGGGATTCATTTTAGTGCCAGTTCTCCTTCATCTTTCCATAAGCGACTTTCATAAAAGTATTTTTGAGCAAGTTTGCTGACAACAATAAATTAAGAGAAACTATTGACTCTGTTGAGAGTGGAGAGACCTTTCAGAGACATCTAGACAAATTAGAGAGCTGGACATTCACTACCTGCATGAAGTTTAACAAGAACAAGGGCAGAATTCTATATCTTGGAAGGGGCAACCTTGGCTATGCATACAGTCTGTGAATTATGATGCTGGAGAGCAGCCCTGCTGAAAGGGATTTGGTTGACAGAAAATTTAATGTGAGTCAAGAGTCTGCCCTGGTAGCCAGGAACACCAACCATATCTCACAGTGCATGAAGCATGGCACTGCCAGATACACTACACTGGTGCAGACTCACCTTGTGTACTGTATGCAGTTTGGGGTGCATGAATAAGAAAAGGACATAAAACTATTAGAATGTGTCCAAACGAGGGCTATAAAGATGGTAAAATATCTACAGGGGGGAAGATATATAAGGAATAGCTGAAGTCTCCTGGTTCGTTCAGCTGAGAGAGGAGAAGACTGACAGGAAAACACATTGCAGCCTACAGTCCCTCACAAGGGAGACAGAGTGGCATGTGCTAATCTCTGCTCTCTGGTGACAGCAATAGAACCTGAGGAAACAGTATGAAGCTGTGTCAGGGGCAGTTCAGGTTGGTTAGAAGGAAAAAGTTCTTCACTCAGAGCTGATCAGGCAGTGGAATGGGTTCTCTAAAGCAAATATCATGGCTCCAAGCTGCCAGAATACACGATGAGCCTGGACAAAATCTTACACATATAGTCTGAGTTTTGGTTGATCCTGTGTGGAGCCAGGAGTTCGCTTTGATAATCCTTGTGAGACCCTTCCAACTTGGGATAGTCTATGATTCTATGACTTTATGGTTTTATGAATTAAATATCAGATTGATATAGAAGATTAAAACATAATATATTAAAACAAATATACCCAAATACCACAGTTTGAACATATTTTAACCTACTTCTGGTTACCTGTGATACAGAGTAAGTTATGATATGTCAAAAATAATTTGACCATTCTTGTCCCAACAAAAAGTAGTAAGAAAAAAAAAATGAGTAGACAAAGCAATGTACTAAATACTTTTTTATTAGCCTTTATTCCGTCAGAACTCAAATTACTATTTTTTAGCACTGAATCAAAACTTGAGATACTAGTTAGTTCCTGAAGCAATAGTAATATCATGAAATGTTCTAATGAGGGTGACAGCAATGTCAAAGCCTAATCTAAATTAATTTTCCTTTTAGATATCTTTCCAGAAAGTGTGAACTGAGAGCTTACTAATTTTATATTTCTTCTATGAGTATATGACAGTGTGCGTGTGTGTATAATGTGTGTACTTATAGTGTATGTCTGTAATTCACCATGAGGCAGATGTTCATTATTTCCATATTTTTAAGGAAAAGACTGAATAAAAACATATGGACAATACCTTAAACAATCTGTAAATATTCACAGTTTTGATATTCATAAAGAAACCTCTACTGCTTAGTGTGATTATGGGTTAATGCAGAGGGTTATTGCCTAACAACCATACAGCAGTCAAATCTCATCACCTTCAGCAGAAATAATTTATGGTTTAATCTTACATGCAGGCGTATTAAATTAGTATTACTCATCAGAACTCACTTATTAATAAAACAAGCTGAATTAGCCACTGGAGAATCATATTTGGAAATTCAATGAAAATTTTACATTTTTAATAAAGGCTCAGAAATATTATTGCAGAGCAGGTGATATGAAGAAATGTGGTCAAATTTGGCATTCATTAATAATTGAAGTGTAAAACGTGACAGAGGTGAAAATTGATATTGATTTTTTCCCCTCTAATATTTGGATGAGTTCTGAAAAGTAAATAAAATGAGATAACAAGACATATCAAGTCACCCTGATTTCTTTCATCACCCTTCCCTGTACGCACACACATATATCACTATTTTCCCTATCATGTTTTTGAATTATTCAACACCCATAGTCTTTTCAGTTCAATGCATTATAAAACACACTCAGGCTGAGTTTCAATCATATTAGACTGAAAGCTGAATTTTTTATGAAGGATTATTTAAAACAAAATGCATCTAGGGTCCTACAGTCTCTAAAACCAAACAATCCTTACTGTTCAGTGAAGAAATGTCAACACTGTGGAGAATTTCTTGAATCAAAAAATTAAAGGGATCCTGTTTGATGCGTATTAACCATATCAATATTAACAACCTTCAGCTAGATTTCAGAAGTGATTTGAGAACGTAAGTATTACCAGGTTTGTATTTTAACTAGTTGTGAAAGCTCTGGAATCTTCATATTTGTGATGAACTTGACACGCCATTGGAACAACCAAAACAATCCTACCAATTTCAAAACTTCTGTTGTTAAACTACGGCCTTGGTTGAGTTTAGTATCTTACACTTCATTGAACTCCAATGCAAAGAGTGTCACCAACTTTTATTGACCAAACTCCAGCAGGCTGAATATGTATCTACAAGTAGCAAGATTTACAGGATTAGAAATGGTACTCTCCGTAGAGTATGCGGGTTTGTTTCAACATTTCTTCTGTCTGCTCTCACATTGACTGGGCTTGAGGTCAGGATTATCTTGACTAGTTATCACTTGGTTTATATTTATCTACTTGAAAGATCTTTCTGTGACCAGTATTGGTGATAACAAAGAGGAAACTAACTGAAAATGTGCTGAAGCCTTTTATTACAGAATCACAGAATGGCCAGGGTTGGAAGGGACCTCAAGGATCATGAATCTCCAACCCTCCCTGTCACATGCAGGGCCACCAACCTCCCCATTTAATATTAGACCAGGCTGTTCTGGGCCCCATCCAATCTGGCCTTGAACACCTCCAGCGATGGGACATCTACAACCTTTCTGGGCAGCCTGTTCCAGTACCTCACCACTCTCTCTGTAAAGAACTTCCCTCTGACCCTCTCTGACAGCTCTCTGTCTTTCTTGTACTGGGGGTTCCAGACCTGGACACAATTGTATTACCAAAGTAATTCTCTTGCTTCTGGAGGAAATCACGTCACATGTTTTAGCTGTAGATGTAAGTGTTAAGGAGGGAATAAGAAAAAAATAATCATATTATCTAATATTTCACAGTTCTACCTGTCTTTCATCTGAAGCTTCACATAGCCATGTACTTCCATTTCAAATTCTTTGCAACATTGTACAAATAATATGTTACAACTTTGCCTAGAGCTGCAAGAACACAAGAAAATCCTGGTGTGGAACTTACCAGGATCGTTTTCTTGAATATAACTTTTCAGAGTTGTAATCAACAGATTTAACACTCTTCTAAGCAGCATTATCTTTCTAGGCTAATCTACAGCATGGAAGGACATCAGCGAGTCTTCTTGAAGTGTATGCAAAGAAAATGAAAGCATTTATGAGAATGTCAAAGACACAGAACATTCAGAAATATTATAAGCAATTATATTAAGGAAAATTAAGGAAAAGGGAAGAAACAGAAAAGTTTAAAATAAAGAATTTCTTTAATTATGGTTTCTTGTTTTGAGACAAGCATTTTTACTGAGATATCTGATCAAACAACACCGACTGACTGCAGTTATATTATGTTCTCATGCCTTTTGTCTATTGCAGAACAAGTAACATTTTGCAGGTCCCTTTGACTGTATTAAAAAAGAAAATGGATGGTAGTCTAAGTTTCATTTTGTAGGAATGAATTTACATTGCCTACAATAGCCAGAATTAACAAAATCTAGTCAAATAACACCAAAGGTATTACAAGAGGTATTTTGCTTTAATTAATGAGATGTACTGCAGAAAATGTGAGTCAGCTGAGATTTTAAATATAACAATATATTATTCACCACTCACATATGTCATATATTAATGTTGGAAACATAATTCCGTATTATGAGTTCTGTGCTATTTGGAATTTGAGTGTTGGTTCTTTTTTTAATTTCAATACTTTAATTAAAATGAGACTATAGCTTGATCAGCAACATTGAGCAGCATCTACTGGGTAAATTAAATTGTGACAGTGCAAGCAATATCACGTTTTCTTTTGCAAAATGTGGAGTAAATTGTTCAACAAAAAGCTGGTGGAAATTGAAGTATTTGATTGTATGTGACAGATAACAAATTTTGAAGTACTTCTCTACAAACAAAAGCAGACTGTAAATATAAGAAAAGAAAACAGTAAAGAAGTAGATGAGCATGCACTGTTTAAGCTCATAGATTACAGAGTTTGAAAAATAAACATTATTTGACTTTAGGTTATTAGTAAACTGTAGACTACACTGGGTTTCCTCATGGCAGTTAGAAACTTAGCCAGTTCTTTCTGAGACAAACATGCTCTTACTGGTAGTGTTTTATATCAATCATTCAAAAAGATATGTTTTTTTATACACCTTTCATATCAGATTCCTATAATTTTGGCTGGATAAACAGTCTTTTGCTACTGCAGAACTATTCAGGGAAAAATATATGGCTTTCTCTCCTGAGTATTGACAGTTTCTATTTTCCCCCTCCACTGATACATCTGGAAAGTGTTTGGGGAATTTCAGGCCATTTTTATTTCCCATCTTTCCCAGATGTTGCTATGTCAGACATCACAGTTGTGCTTTTCAAGGATCTATTTTTTTTCTGTGCTCCTCTTCTGAGGGAAAACAAGCCAACAGTTTAAATATGTGTCCAACAGAAAATTTATGAAGATTATTCCTTTTACTGCAAACACAGAATCACAGAATCACAGAATTGCCAGGATTGGAAGGGACCTCAAGGATCATGAAGCTTCAAACCCCCTGCCACATGCAAGGCCACCAACCTTCCCACCTAATGCTAGATTAAGGCTGCCCAGGGCCCTATCCAATCTGGCCTTGAACACCTCCAGGGATGGGGCATCCACAACCTCTCTGGGCAGCCTGTTCCAGTATCTCACCACTCTCTCTGTAAAGAATTTCCCCCTTACCTATCCAACCTAATCCAACCTAAATCTCCCTTCCCTCAACTTAAAACCATTTCCCCTTGTTCTGCTGTTATCTACCCTTTCAAAGAGTTGATTCCCCTCCTGTTTGTAGGCTCCCTTTAGGTACAGAAAGGCTGCAATGAGGTCACCCCGCAGCCTTCTTTTCTCCAGGCTGAACAAGCCCAGCTCCTTCAGGTTGTCCTCATAGGGGAGGTGCTCCAGTCCCCTGATCATCTTTGTAGCCCTCCTCTGGACCCTCTCCAACATTTCCCTGTCTTTCTTGTACTGGGGGCTCCACACTTGGACGCAGTACTCCAGATGGGGCCTCACAAGAGCAGAGTAGAGGGGAACAATCACCTCCCTGTCCCTGCTGGCCACCCCTCTTCTGATGGAGCCCAGGATACC
>QGNR01000040.1:2020168-2037772 GCA_003435085.1 Syrmaticus mikado
CACTCTTCACCAGGCCCACATCTCTCGAGATCACAAACTCGACCAGAGCGTGGTCACTGCAACCCAGGCTGCCTCCAACCTTAACACCATTAATTATTTCCTCCACATTGGTGAGCAGCAGGTCCAGCAACGCTTCATCTCTGGTCGGTCTGTCCAACACCTGGACCAGAAAGTTATCGTCAACACATTCTAGGAGCCTCCTGGACCTCTTGCAATTTGCCGTGTGGTCTATCCAGGAGATATCCAGATGGTTGAAGTCCCCCATCAGGACAAGAGCCCGTGAGCACGAAGCCTCCTGCATCTGAAGCACCCCTGTTGTAACAATATTCTTAATACAAGTACTGGAACTCTTGACGACTGCAATTTTTTTCAGTCTATTTCACTATGAAGTTTGGAGTTTTGTCCTTCTTATCTTGGTAGTATTATCAGTTTTGTTTTAGTAAACTACATAGATTGCATATATAATCACACAAGTGAGGGAGACATATGTGTGACAAAGATGAACACGGGAAGATTTTCAATGTTTCAAAAAACTATTTCACATCAAGTTCCACAGCAGATGTCCTCTGTCTTAGGCTCTCTGAAAAATCCTACCTTTCATTAATTTTGGGAAAACATTTGTTTCTCACTTTTGTTACTACTCCTGCTGAGAGAGGAATTATGCTCTGGGTTATTAGACATTCATCCTAGAAAATGGCACCTGCAATACTTTCTTCTCTGCTGAATAGTTCCTTACAAACTTACAAACAAACAAAAATTACCAGCTTGTATTTGTACCTGATCACTGAACCTGAACCTCCAAGTAATGCCTCAAGCTGTAATTTGTTTGAAACTCTTATAAACCAAGTCGTAATGTTCACTGATGAAGATTTTGTGCAGTAAGCCGCGGAATACTCCCGCTACCTTATTCAAAATCTTGACTTCAGACCACTCAGTGTGTAGCTGCACTTATTTTCTTCTGCCTGGCTTTATTTACTTTCTTCACTTGTGTAAGTTACTGTTCTTAGGAGTTAACATACTAGCCAAAGAGAAATGAAAATGGATAGCTCCAGAATAACAACTTTCTAGCTCCAACTAGCTATGTTACAGTAATGGTGGCAAAGCTTTTGCTTGATTTCTATGTCTCTGACAAGAATTGCAGTCACCTCTATACTTGGCAAAATTCCTTGAAATCACTTTCTCTTTCCCATTATTCCAAATGCATGTTATCTTTGTGATGAGATGAATTTACAAATTTAAGTACAGTCATAAATATTGCATCTAGGAAAGAAAGAGTATTGATTAATCACTATGACAAGAAATTTCTATGAGATATAACTGGCAAAGAGTATAAAAAAACAAAACAAAGCTTCCTGATCTGCACTTATTAACATTTTTTTGCTGTCTGGAATAAGGCAAGTGACAGAAAGGCAGACCTTGAAGATTTGTCTGTTCTGTGATAAGTATTTAGTTCTCCTTATAGATAATCTGACTAAAGGAACAATGTTGAAACATGTTGCAGAAAATTTTGTGTTTTGGCATACTTGCCAACATCCCAAAAACAAAATTGTGATAGTTAATTTCCATATGTGGGCTTATTTTATATAAGAATGTAAATGATTCAAAGAATGACAAAGAAAAATGCATCATCTTCTCTTTAAGAGAGAAAGATCCTTTCTCACAACAGTTCATAATTTTGTTCCACCTCTACACTTTCCAAGACTTGTTCCCCCTAAATGAACTCATTTGCATTCTCCGTTTTGTTTCAAGTCAATCAAACTTTTTTTTTTTTTTTCCATGCAGATTTTCATAAAATTACCCATTGGAGGCCAGACCAAATATTCACTTAGTATAGCATCCTGCTTTTCACAGAGGGCTTAGGCAGGAGTACAAAAGCAGAGCAAGAAAGCCATGATACTTCCCTAGTAAGTCTCCTTCCTTCTGGGAATTTATGGTGCAGTGACCTGAACTAGAGTTTACATATTTATGTTTATTTGTGTTCAGTGCATTTTTCTTCATTGAAAATCTCAAATAGACATTTAGTATCAACAACATTCTGCAGCAAGGAAAACCACAGACAAGATCACAAGAACGATGAAAAGCTTCTTCCTTTGCCCAGAATAGGCAAAGGAGGTTTACCTCTTATATTAATCCCACTTACCTTTTTTTTAAAAAAAAAAACAAAATATCTGTCCTGACTGTACCTCAGTACAAGAACCAACAGAAGATCAGCAAGTACCCCAATACTGTATATCTTGCTCCACAGCTTCTGCTCTGAACAGTTTTTCTTGTATTCCCACACCCCAACATGTTCATGATCAAACCATTGTACAACACTTTCTAGTAACAAAGACTTATTTATGTCTAGAAGAACCTGCACATGTATGGTTAGGACGTTCCATTACAACTGTCCCACATGTAAAATGGGGGTGATAGTGTTTTTTTGTTTGTTTGTTTGTTTGTTTGTTTGTTTTGTTTTGTTTTGTTTTGTTTTAACAGGATTTTAGTGTGAACAAATGCATCACATAATTTAATGCTAACATATATTAATATAATACTTTAATATATATTACAGTGAGGTAACTGTAAGGAAGAAGAGCACTTTTATTAAGCTCACATAATTTATACTAGAAATTGCATCCAAGAAGAAAGACTATACATAAATAACAAATATATTAAATGTAAAATAATGTATTTATATACTGTTAAATATTATTAATACAGGTGGAAGAAAAAGTGACCAAAATACTCTTGATTTTTGGGGGGAGGAGTGAAGATGTTTTTTCAATCTATGTGACACAGTAATAGAAACATCAGTTTCTAGAACTATTTGTTAAATTGATGATCATGTCATGACAATGTATTTCTGGAATTTATATAAAAATATACACAGAACATCTTGTCTGCATAATTTCTTCCTGTCTGGAATTCATCAAATACTTCATGGCCTGTACTTTATTATGCGTTATGTATGCAAGATTTCTTTTTTTTTTTTTTCTTTAAATAAGAACTTGTTTTCTTACCATATTCCAAACTCACACTGATTGTATCCTGTTGTTGTTAGTTAAAACACAATTCACATTGCTCTATATTGCTCCTATGTTAAAATGATGACATATGTACTTACTTCACGGATAGGCCTGTGATAGTAATTTTGTTGGCTTATCTTTGAGCTGATGTGAATTTCAACCATAATTGCTTGCCCTTGGGAATGAAGCAGAGCATTTTTCTTCTCCAAAGCTTCCTAATATATCTCTGACATTCCTCACCAAAGACACCAGTTTTCTAACATTTGACTTCCACACATTATTTTATGTAAGCCTATCTACAGAAAATGAAAATATATATGCAAATAACTTCAGTAACCCACATTTTCTTTGACCATCTAAAACAACTAAAAGATGAATAAAAATGTTATGTGGGTCTCTACAGATGTACATGAAATGTAGTAAAACTTCTTTAGCCATCTCAACCTCTTTAAGTATCTTCCACCTAATATGGTAGAGACGTTCCCAAAGAAATCTGCTTCAGCAGTTGTTTTTGACTTGTTTTTTTCCCAGAACTAGAAATTTGGAATAGGTTACAGCTTGAAAGGGTCGGACATAGGAGATTCATTTTAAAACTCTATGAGATACATGTGCCACACTGCAAAATTTAATTTATACTTAAATACTCCTAAATAATAGTTTTTCTTATACAATATATATATATTTTTTTCTCCAGACACTTGGTCACAGGATGTGACAAAATCACACAGAACCTCAGAGGGATTGTTTTCTCTACTTCTGCCTATTGCAATCTTGATGAGGTTCAAGGCATCCTACACGTTGGTTTATGTAGAATGTTAAGTAATTGAATGGATCTTTCAGGATGCTCTGACAGAAGAGAAGTTCAGAAGAATTTTGCTAGTTTATTTTGTATCTTTGGATTTCTTTCTTCAGTCTGAGAAGAAAAAATGTATGGAGCAAAATACAAAAAGAAATAATGTCTAATAAACACTACATATTTTAATAATTCTAGATGTCATTAAAATGATTATAATGATTTTACACTGATATAAGAGCATAATTCCACTCATCATACTTGATGCTGTGAATAGTCAAAAGTAAACAACAAGAGATTTTGGTCTTTTGTGGTATATCTTCCATCTCCTTAAGTACTTCTTTTTAACACTGGTGGAACATTAATAGTGTAAATAACATATTTATTTTTTACTGGCTCAGCAGGATGAATATGCCAAATGTTCAATTTCATGAAAGTTATATTCTTTATGAATTAGCAAAATTACTGTAAGAAATGAGGAAAAATAATGTTATTTGCATTTCTGTGGGCCACGAAGAAATTTAAATGATGTAGTGAAATATTGTGTGGTTCCGACAAAGTATAGTTGGCTATGTAAATCTGTGTAGATGAATTCATGTTAGAGGTCACTTGTTGAGCTGGTGTAAATCAATGTACGTTTTCTGATGTCATGTATGCTACAATAATTTAAAATAGCTGCATATATGAAAATCTAGTGCTCATATCACTGTCTGTATGTCTTCTCAAACTATTTTGAGAACAACATCTTTCTTAGAAAAACCAATGTTTTTGCTCCAGTGAAATAAATGGATATTCTTAAAAAGTATGATTCAAAGTTCTTAGTGTCTGAGTAATATTTTCTTTAGTTTGTTCTGAAAGTCCACAAGTTCCAGGATAAAAGGTGCATTCAGATATTTCCAGGAATATAGTTAATCTGTGATGACAAAGAAGGAAAAGCATTTGTTTGTACAATTTCCTTTCTTCTTTTTCTTTTTTAAATCTTGCTATTTGCACACATTAATAAACAGGTGTGCAATAAAGTGCAACATCTGCATAATGAATATTTCACTAATTATAGAACTGTAGAATGATAGAATATTTTGAGTTACAAGAGATCCTTAATGGCTGTTTAGTCCAACTCCCTTGCATTGAACAGGGACACCTACAGCTAGATTAAGTTCCTCAGAGCCTGGTCCAGCCTGACCTTGAAAATCTCAAAAGACAAGATTTCCACAGAACCACAGATTCATACAATGGCTTGAACTGGAACAGATATTAAAGACCATCTCTTGTGCACTGAGTAGAACTGCCACCGACCAGATCAGGCTGGGCAGGGCCCCATCCAGCCTGGCCTTGAACACCTCCATGAATGAGTCATCCACTGGCAGCCTATGCCAGTGCCTCCCCACCTTCAGAGTAACAGAATTTCTTCCCAATATCATTCCTAAATCTCCTCTCTTTTAGTTTAAAATTACTCTCCCTTGTCCTATCATAATCAGACTGCAAAAATTCAGTTTTCTTCCTGATTATAATCTCCCTTTAAGTACTGGAATAAATCAATGATATCTCCTCAGAACTTTCTCTTCTACAGACTGAATAACCCCAGCTCTCTCAGAACTTTTTTTCCAGGAAAGTTGTTTCTCTGATCATCTCCATGGTATCCCTGTGCACCTTCTTCAATGGCTCTATATCTACTCTGTGCTTGGGTTCCAGACTTGGAGACAGCGAGACTGTCCTATTACACCTACCTTATAGTAGAGGGAGAGCGGTTTATATTTTGTGTTTCCTACATACATATACATGCATGAAAGCATGTACATAACACACGAAGATATAATTCTCCATAGATCTCCTTTCCTAAGGAATATTGCATGGAATAGCTGACTGCCATGGTTTGAATGGGCATGCATACAATTGGTTGAAACACTGGCTGGATAGCCAGAGAGAGCTTACTGCTCTATTCCAATAACTGAAAGGTGCTTACAGTGAGAGCAGCTTGGATAATGATTTCTCTTTAAAGAACTTTGAATAATAGCCAACTGGAACTGTGAATCAAGGTCTATGTTCTATCAAATGTAATATTGCCACTAAATAATCAATTTTCTTCTGTCAAAGCCAAAGGACAAGGCAGAATACCTAAACATACATGTCAGAGATATCTTTTTTTTATTAGTACTCTATTAGAGCATCAGTATCCTTCAGTTTTCCATCTTTTCATTTCAGTGAAACCTGACCTCATCTTCTCAGTCATCTTCTCATGTGGTTTTGTGAAATATATGTCAGCTTCACTTGACATTGCAGTCTATGACTTAGCCACAACCTTCCCACATAATCCTGCTTTGTTGTCTTGAGAAGTTCATGACATGACATTCCAGAATTCCACATGCACTCTTGAAAATTCTCCAGTCATCATCATATGACTGAAAAGTTATTACCTTGAAATTCTACAAAAAAAATTTTTGGAATCCCAATTTAGATACCAGAACAGAAAAATATTCCACTGATAGTTTTAGAGAAATAAAGGTGGGATGCGTTACAACGAGGAGTCTATTGAGGCTGTATATGAATTCCTTCTGACAGGCTTATTTCTGCTTAATTATCTGCGTGGCATTTTTGTGCGTTAATCAAACTGCAGTATAAAATCACTATCATAGGCTAGATTAAATGTAATGTTGTGCCATATCGGACATAGTCCCAGCTTTAGGACAGTTGTTTGAGTGCACATGATAATAAAGAACAATTTAACTACTCCACCATTGTTAAAATTAATTCAGTCATTCCCACATTCAGGTGATTTGAAGAGCAGAGGTCAAGACAATCCCCATTATTTTCCATTCATTCTCTATCCACCAAGGGTAATCTTATCCCACTGAATACTTTATTCTATTGTAAAAGTGTCTTGCATATTTAAGAAAATCATTAATCTCAATAAGAAACATATTCAGCTGCTTCTCTTTTGTCTTGATGCATGCAGCATCCGGGGAATCAAGTATGATATCACAGTTTGTAATGGCTCATTTTTGTTTCAGAAGCACAAAATGTGGTCCCGAACATATCCAACAGGTGTTATGCTTAACTGTTTGAAAATAATTTAGCCCCAAAGGAAATTACTCTAATATTAGTAATTAAGGCTCCAACTAGAAAATTACAAAATATTAAAAGTAAAACTTACATCCCTTGGTAGGACGTTAAAGGTATCAGGAGAAGAGAGAATGTTCTCCTCAGTCCTCCTGGTTGAAGACTCGGGTGCAGGTAAAAGAGGAGAATGGCTAAACTGAATGATTGTGTAGTGTTGTGCACAGAGTCTTAAGTACTGCAATCTCTGAGAAACCTTCAAGAGACCAGGCGCATTGATGATGACAGGACACAGCTTACCAGGAGGGGCAAGAATGTTATGAGCAGCAAGCAGAGCTTTAAACTAGATTTGAAAGTGGAAGAGAAGTATTTGAGAGTGACAGAGAAGAACCAGAGACCACTGTCACTTGGCAAAGGAGCAGGGAAATCTTGAACTTGTCCCAGAGGAGATTTAGGTAATATGTTAGAAAGAAATTTTTTACATAAGGTGTGGTGAGATAGTGGAATAGATTACCCAAAGGAGCTGTGGGTGTCCCATCCCCAAAGGTGTTTAAGTCGAGGTTGGATCAGGCCCTGAGCAGCCTAATCTGCTAGATGGCTACCTACTCCACAGCAGCAGGCTGAGACGGGGTGATCATTAGGGTTCATTTCAACCCAAGCCATTGTATATTTCTATGATTTTAGCCCCACAAGATATCATTCTGATTCCTTAACAGTTTAAATGAGAATATAAGTAAGATCTTTAAAATATCAGAATTCTGTCCTGCTCATTTCCATACATGGACATACCAGTGAATTGGACAATATAATCCTGAAATTCTAAGGAAAGTGAAGATTAGATCTTTGAACCTTTCACCATAATTTTTCCTGCAATTTCACTATCCATTTAGTGGATTAAGTTATTCTTATCTTCTTACAGAAGAAAGTGATATGCCTACATGTTCTGGGGACAACAAATGTCTCTGAATGGAGTGGAAAATTGCAAGAACAACACACTAAGCACTTGTTAATTATTGAGACGCTTCTTAAGGGCAGTCTGTCATTGCCCACAGACAAGTCTCTCATCTAACAGGTTATCAAAGTAAAAAGTGGGATTGACTTGTGTACTTTACTCTTCACCGTTGAGAAAGGCAGCTATACTGAGAGATTCAAATCTAAAATGGTTGGAATTTCCCACTTCAGATCTCTAGAAATTACAAACAGAAATCCTATTTTTCATCTTACTGAAGGGTAATAATGTTCACTATTATTTAGCTGTGTTAAGTTAGATAGAACATACCTTTGTTGCAGATCTTTCACTTCACAATCAGTTCTTTCATGCAAAATCAGTTATGTTGTGCAGAGGTTGTTTTGAAGCCAGAAAGAAGTAAAGCTGGTCATAGAATCATAGAATATAGAATCACTCAGGTTGGAAAAGACCTTAAAGATCATCAAGTCCAACTATTTCCCCTCGTCCTGTCACCTGTCACCAGTGAGAAGAGTCCAACCATGCTCTCACTGTAAGCACCTTTCAGTTATTGGAAGAGAGCAATAAGGTCTTCCCTCAACTTCCTTTTCCCCGACTAAACATCCTCAGTTCCTTCACTCGCTCCTCATAGGGCATATTCTCCAAGCCCTTCACAAGCCTTGTTGCCCTTCTTTGGACCTGCTCCAGCACCTCAGTGTCCTTTCTGTACTGAAGTGCCTGAAACTGAACACAGTACTGAGCTGAAGCCTCACCAGTGCTGAGTACGGGGGCAGGATTACTTCCCTAGTCCTGCTCACTACACCATTCCTGATACAAACCAGGATGCCATTGGCCTTCTTGGCCACCTGGATAAACTGCTGGCTCATATTCAGCTGACTGTCCATCAGTACACTAAGGTCCCTTTTCATCAGGCAGCTTTCCAGTCACTCCTCCCCAAGCTTGTAGGGTTGGCTAGGATGGTTGTGACCAACATGCAGGACCTGACATTTGGCCCTATTGAAACTGATACAGTTAACCTTGGTCCATCGGTCCAGTCTATCCAGGTCCCTCTGTAGTGCCCTTCTCCCCTCAGGCAGATCAGCAGTCTCTCCAAACTTGGTGTCATCATCAAACTTACTGAGGGTGCACTCAATCTCCTCATCGAGATAATTAATAAAGATGTTAAATAGAAGTGGCCCCTGTACTGAGCCTTGGGGGACACTGCTCATGACTGGCCGCCAACTGGATTTAACTGCATTGACCACAACTCTTTGGGCCTGGCCATCCAGCCAGTGTTTCACCCAGAGGTCCATGAAGTTTAAGTCATAGTTCCTGAAAGCAGCAACCTCATCTGAACATGGACTCCCAAGGCAAATTATGAGGAAACTGGACCCAGGTGCTCCAGGATATTCAACAATTTAGCTCAATCCAGTGATAGTTTTCTATCAAAGTACCTGTGAGTTGCTTGGATCTCAGGGCAAGGCCCCTTTATTTACCACTGACACTTTTCTTCTATAAAATTGGTAGGGTTTGTTGCAGGTATTCAACATTTATTGAAATCAATGTATGTTTATTGTATAAATTACTTGAAAGCTACTGCTTGTAAAACTGTAAAATTTTATATAATATATTAATCATTTGTACTCCTAGAATTACATAATTGTATACATAACAGTGTACAATTTCACTGTCTCTAACTAATAAGCTAAACCATAACAAAGGATTATTTCCTGAGATAACTAATGTCATGGCCAGTTCTGGTAAGTATTCAGGCTTCTTATAAGAGTTACTCAAGACAACTTTTCTACATATCTACAAAGCCAGTGGAACTTCTTATAGAAGAAGGGTTAATTTTCTTAGCTTTTGGTTTTAGATTTACAGAATACATTGTGTCCAACCTTAATATTTTACACCATAAGCCAGATCATCTTTTATCTTTTATTTATTATGATCCTCGTATTAATTTCTCAATAGCAGCTGGCACAGCAGGAGGGACAAGGCATTGATCTTCCAATTTATCCACTAGTCTTACATACCCCGAGGTTGAAGAAGCCTAGAGAGATTGATGTAACTCTGGCATCAGTCCAGTGGCTGTGTGTTTCTCATGCATGAAAAACAAAGAGGAAAACAAAATTTGACAATTGGCAGTAACATCAGTGATCTCTGTAATAAATATAACAGGATGTTCTTCAATAATTTAATGGAATATCCGGCATCCCAAAATGAAAAATCAGCCATGTGAGAGTATGTGTATAGAGTTTTGTGAGATTCTGTTTACATGTACACACACAGCTGGAAATACCAGAAGACCATTTATTTCAGACTAAAATGTTATAAAAGTAACCTATGATGAGATCACTAGTATTATTTATCTAATAAAAAATTCAGGAAAAGTAGTAAAATTAAAGTTCTGTCATTGTGTTTGCAATAGTTAGGTGAGAATATACTTACATATACACACATACATACATTTCCTGTAATCTCACTGTATGAATCAGAGGCCTTCACTCTAAGCTGTGATAAATATCTTGGAATCATTCATAAAGCCTGCTAGGGGCAAGCTCAGAAGGATTACATGAAGAGAAGACTTTCATATTCTTAATCACTATTATTGCTCCTAGTTGCACAACAGTATTTGACAGCTCCTACTGTATCACTTCCAATTTTATCTCTTTAAAATCAAGTAGTTGATCTACATTGTTATCAATAAGGAATCACAGATTAATACTACTTCCAAAATTCATTCAATTTTCTATCCCTGGTAATATGAAATCGGAGAATGCTAACCATCTGACTCCTGTACTCCTTTGAATCTATCAGCTGTAGGCAAGTTACAGGCTTTGGTAAACATAAAATACAAAATTCAAAGACTCTCTCTGCCAAGTGCATCTAAACACATAAATGCTGTTCTATTTCAGACAGTTAAAATTATGTATCTAAAACTTGGTCAGTTAAGATGCAGAGAAGTAAACGTGACCTCTCAAGATGCTCTAAGTAGTGGTTATTGCACAAGTATACACAGTACAAATCTATGTGAAAAATCACAGCTTGTGCTCCTAATTTTGCAGTATACAGAATATATTAAAGTCAATATTATAATCACTGTCATGTCTTCTATGTGGCTTTAGTTTTCCAGGTGATTTCCTCTCTCTCCTTTACTTACTGACTCCCATGAATTTAGAACAGTAGTGATTCATTTGTGCCAAAACTTCCCAGCTCTTCAACCCAGAATCCAGGATGCAACACCTTCACCTTGGCTGGTGATCAAATAACGCTCTGGAGAGAGAAGTATCTCAATGACATGATCTGCACAGAAGGTATGGCAACATTAGGGATGGAATCATGCTCTGAAGATTGATTACAAATAATAGGCCTGAGTGAGGTTTAGGAGATATCTGGAACTGAGCATCATGGTTCTAATTATGCAGGTATTTGGAAGACCTCTGTTCCCTTTGAAGATGCATCTGCTGCTGGCAGTTTCAGCTACATGTTACTTCTGAAAGAAAAATACATCTCATCCCCTGTGGATTTTAAGAAATCAAGAAGAAAGGAGGTGTAAAGTAACTTTCTACTAGACACTTTTAAAGCTATAGAAGAAAATCTTCCCCACCATTCACAGTACTCTTTGGCACTGTAGGAAGGACATGCATGGACTGAGGCACAGATTCATGTCCCTTAACAGTCTGTGATGTAGTGTTTGTACAAGAGGTGCCCTGTGACCTGTTGAGCTTTATGTTGTAATGTAGGTGCTTTAAGAAACCTCACAGTTTTAATGGGCATAGTAAACAGAATATCTAACATAAAGCTTATAGCAAAAAGCTGTGAGGGATTCTAAAGTACAGCACAGAAATTGCGAGAAACTACTGCAAGCAATTTTTCTATTTTAAAGCTTTCTTCGAGCTTTCTATGAGGATCCTTTATTCCCAGAACTTCAGTTTCTTGCAAATAATCCTTGCTTGCAATGTGTGTTGAAAAGAATTAATAAGAAAAACCTATGAGCATTTACCAAAATCTAGGGATGTGCTTAGGCTTGTTTTTGCTATGTTTTAAAATATTCAAATATGTTAATATTCACTACTATCTTCAGTTGAGCCCATAACAGAAATTCTGGTAAAATGAGAGAGGTTCCTCTCATGGTACTTCTAGACATAAACAGTAGAAGAAATGATAGAAACTTCACAGGAGAATCTGCTTTTATGATATTTGTTTCACAATTTTATTATTTTATGGAGTTCAGTAATGTTCTCAGTGCCTCAAGTAAAGGTAAGATGTACATAAAAGAACAAGAATGGCTACTATCCCAAGCTGCTTGTGATTAGATTTCATACAATGGCAAAAAGAAAGAGAATAACAAAATGAAATAAAGTGAAAAAAGAAAGATACTGGATAATTATAGCTGGTTAATAGCTCAATGGTTCCATAGATGTTCCAGGATAATTATCTATAAACTCATAAATTTTCATGAAATGTGGTAAGTGTGCAAATAAATAATGATATGATATGACACAAAGTAATGAGGCATACATAACATAATATAATATTTCACAGTTTGGGAGAATTTTCTTTCTATTCTCTATACATCTCCATCTTTATAGTGACTAAAAACTTTGAACACATGATACTTGGACCTGCTGAGAATGGACAGACATTTATATTGAAGTGAGCTTGGACTGCAACCAGTCCTCTCAACTGACATAACTAGTTTGTTAGAATCCTCCACATATATCTCAGAATTAATGAAGATTTCTACAGAGATGCTCTTCTGCAATATAATTATTTTTATAGTTAGAGATCTTCTGTTTTCCACAGCCACCTCTATATGTGAATATATTTTGAGTAGGGGTCAGGGGAGAAAAATCTGTCTCAGTATAAGAGTGGACTGAGTATGAGACCACCTCATTAGGCTGAATGTATGTACAGGACAACAAAGTTAGATGACACGCATCTCAGGGTTCTGAAGGAATTGGCTGATGTGGTTCCCAAAACTCTCTTCATTATTTTTGAGAAATAATGTCTGTCAGGAGAAGTCCCTAGTGGCTGGAAAAGAGAAACATCACTCCCATGTTCAAGAAAGGGAGAAAGGAAGACTTGGGGAACAACAGGCCAGTGAGCTTCACATCTGTGCCTGGGAAGATCATGGAGGAGATTCTCTTGAAAGACTTGTTAAAGCATATGAGTGATGTGGAGGTAATCCAAGAGATATAGATTTGAAGGCTGGACTGTTAAATGGATAAGGAATTGGCTGAATAGCCACAGGATTGTTGTCAACAGATCTATGTCCAGGTAGAGGTCAGTAATGAGTTGTGTCCCTCAGGAGTCTGTCATGAAAGTAGTACTTTTCAACTTCTTTATCAGTGACAGGAGGATCGAGCGCACCCTCAGAAAGTTGGTTGATGACACCAAGCTGTGTGAGATATTTTACACAAAGAAAGGGAGGGACAGCATTGAGAGGGACTCTAACAAGCTCAAAAAGTGAGCATATGAAAATTTAATGAGGTTTAACAAGGTCAGGTACAAGATTTTGCATCAAGGTAATCCCAGATATGAGTACAGACTGGGAGAAGAACTCACAAAGAACAGCCCTGGAGAAGAAACTGGGAGTCCTAATGGATAAAAAGCTAGGCATGAGCCAGTAGTGTGTGCTTGCAGCCCTGAAGTCCTGGTAACCTGGGCTGCATCAAAAGAGGGAGGCCAGCAGAGTAATTATTCCCCGCCCCCCCCCCCCCCCCCCCCCCCCNCAGAGTAATTATTCCCCGCCCCCCCCCCCCCACTCTGCCCTTGTGAGGCCCTATCTGGACTACTATGTCCAGGCCTGGGGTCCTGAGAACAAGAAGGATGCAGAGCTGTTGGAGAGAATCCAGAGGAGAGCCACTAAGATGATTCGAGGGCTGGAGCACTTCTTCTATGAAGAAAGTTTGAGGCAGTTTGGCTTGTTCAGCTTGGAGAAGAGAAGGCTCTGGGGAGACCTCATTGTACCCTTCCTTCCAGTATTTGAAGTGAGCGTACAAACTGGAGTTTTTACAAAGACTCATAGTGATAGGACAACAGGGAATGGCTTTAAACTAAAAGAGGGGAAATTTAGATGAGATGTTAAGAATAAATGTTTTATTCCAAGGGAAGTGAGGTGCTGGAACAGTTTTTCTAGAGAGGTTGTGGATGCCTCCATCTCTGGAGGCATTCAAGATCAGATTGGTTCTAGGCAGTGTGATCAAGTAATTAGCAACCCTGCTCATGGCAGGGAGATAAGAGCTAGAGTATCTTTAGGTCTCCTCCAACCTGAGCCATTTTATGATGATTCTATGACTCCATGATATTTAACCTCTGCTATCATTTTCATTCCATATCGTCTCAATTTTTCTTGTCATTCCATAGGTGTGAATTGCCAAACTTCTGGATAGGGGATTAATATACATAGTACACTGCCTTTAGTACTTCTCCATGCTCATCTTATGCCCAAGGATTAAATGTTGTTGAAACTGTTATTCATAGCTGATACTCTGCAGATCATGAGCAATTATCATACAGATGGTTTTTCACATATATGACACTACCAGTTTTTTATTCCACTTCTTAAGGTCTTGTGAGATTATTACTAAAAATTTAATATTAGATGAAATTTGTCACAAGACTGAAGAGTTGCTCATGTAATACACCTACAACAGAGAACTTTTCTTTTCAAAGAAATTCTCAATCAATATGCAAAAGTCTCAAATGATGTTAGTTAATTACTAATATTCTTTCTATATTCTAATATTAATTGAAAGATTCTCCCTTTTTTATTTAACTGATTCTCAAAAAAAAAAGACACTGTACTCTGTCAGCAATTTTTCCTATTTTCACAAATAGGAAAAAGTCTCTTGCTAAAACCACAATATTCCATTGGCAAGGTCAGAGCAGCACCTTAGGAAAACAACAGAAAAAGGAGCATAGTGTAAGGAACTGTGACATTGTACTAGGGGAAAATAAGCTAGTATGACAGGATAGACTTTTATTTATATGTGCATGTATATAAATTTACCAACACATTTCACTGAGGGAGAGAGAAAGATGTTTTTTGTGAAAACCAGAAAAATGACAAAACTGCATTTTCATTTTTCCTTTTTTTTTCTGTAATGCTGTTTTTCAAGAATGTTTCAGCTTCTCAGAATGCTAATACAGGGCCTATTACAAGAAGAAAAAATTGACATTATGAAAATATTTCAGTGGGAGATGTTTTTTTGCTAGCAAAGAAACAAACAGGAGACAATTTTGAAAGGCTGAGTGAACTGGGTCTGTTCAGCCTTGAGAAAAGAAGCCTCAGAGGGGATCTGATTAATGTTTATAAGTATCTTAAATGTGGGACCAACCTCTTCTCAGCAGTTTGTGAGGACAGAACAAGGGGAAATGGATATAAACTGGAGCATAGAAAATTCTGAACAAATATGTGAAAAAAAATTCTTCATGGTGAGAGTGATGGAGAGCAGGCTGCCCAGGGAGATTGTGGATTCTCCCACTCTGGAGATATTGAAGACCTGCCTGGATGCCTACCTGTGCAGCTTGCTGTAGGGGGCCTCCTTTGCAGGGGGGCTGGACTTGATGATCCCTGGAGGTATCTTCCAGCCCCTACAATTCTGTGCGTCTGTGATTCTATGATTTTATTTTCAGCTCTAACATTCTAAATTTGAAAAGTTTCATAATTTCTGCTTCTACTTCTATGGTCCTCTGTTATGCTTTACACAACTCAGATGGTCTTCATCTTACTTCTCTCTGAGTCTTTTGAAGCTTTTAGTGGCTATTTTTGTCCCCATCTAGGACCTTCTATCCAAAATATGTTCGTATTTGCATAGCATATGAGTGCCATCACGTGGCATATACAGGACACCAGGTGATCAGATTCAGTCAGCAGGCATTTATGAAAGGCAGGTCCTGCTTGACTAACCTAATCCCTTTCTATCCAACATGGCCTTGAACACCTCCAGGGTTGGGGCATCCACAGCTTCTCTGGGCAACCTGTTCCAGTGTCTCAACACATTCTATGCAAAAAATTTCCTCCTAATATCTAATCTAAATCTCCCCTCTTTTAGTTTAAAGCCATTCCCCATTATCCTATCACAATCTGGATTTGTAAACACTCTCCATTTTGTTTATAAGCTCCCTTTAAATATTGAAAGACTACAACGTGGTCTCCTCATTACAGAGTGTTGGATCTGGTTTATTACAGCTGGAAATTGGAAGAAAAGCAGTCTAAAATGGCACAACAAGAATTGTAGGGTCTGATCTTTAGCTCAGAATGGAGTAAAGATAGTGAAATGTCTAAAAAGAAGACAAAATATAACTTATTCTGCTATTTGAAAACCAGCCATGTGCATTAATACAGGTAATGCCTCTTTTCTTAGACAGTAGAATGCTATGAGTTATATTTTGAACTGGGTCATTATAGCTAATTTGAGAACATCAAACAACTCTTAACACATGTACTGCCTTTCTTGTCGTACAGTATGAACACTTTCATTAGTGTCAGCCATATAGCAAACGCTTTTTCCTTTATGCCTTGACAATGTTTCTTTGGTAATTTATGCACATATATATATGAGTTGATATAGACATCTGTTTATTGATTATTTAATTTTGCATTGTTGGAGAGGAAGTTGGTGAACTCTATTTATAGTGCTCCTGTTCCTGAAAAGTTTGACTCTATCATTTTTAAGCTAGTGCCTGAGAAACTTACAATATACCACATATACCCACACTGGAGTAAAAGAAAAAAAATTCTGGGGAATGCAAATACTAATATATACAGCAGATAGGAAGGTACTGTTACTAGTGTTTTTCAAGTACTACTTCAAAATTGCTCCTTTTGTGAATAGGAATTTCAGCTAAGAATCTTACTATGGACAAAGAGTAGGTAGCTTATTGTGCTCTTATCCTGTAAGAGCACTACAACTGACCTGCATTAGGGTATACAGCCAACTACATAACCTAAGACATACAGATATGAAAACATACATTTCTTCATTGAATGTTACACATTCCATAACAGAAATTATATTGATATCTCTATAGAAAAAACAGGAATTAATGTTATACATTGAATAAAGACAGATGAGGCTTTCTTACTGCTGGTAAGAAACATTCCAACAGTAATATGTTTTTTTCTTTGAAAGAGTGGTCAGGCATTGGAACGGAATGCATAGGGAGGTGATTGAGTCACCATCCCTGGAGGTGTTCAAAAATGTTTAGATATTGTACTAAGGGACATGGTTTAGTGGGGAAATATTGGTGATAGGACTGGATGATCTTGGAGGTCTTTTCCAAACTTGGTGATTTGATGATTCTATGATTCTCTTTAAAAATTCACTTTTGATACTTCAGTCTAAAATATGCAAACATTCTTCCTTCAAAGTATTTTTTTCTTCTTTATCTTGTATCTCTAACCTAAAATCATAAGATAATTTTATGAGCACTCAAGTATTTTTATTAAATTTCTACACTGTGACTGTGGTTACACTAGTAAACACATAGTACATTCTATGGGAAAGATGGGAAACAACACTGTTAATCAGAATGTGTAGAATTATCTGTCAGAAAAAAGTAAAGACACCAATGACTGAAAAACATGTAGTATAAATCACATAGATTTTATACAAAGAAAAAGAAAAATTCAAACGAATTTAGTAAAGATGATTCATCTCAAATCAGGAGTGCTAGATGGGTCTGAAGGTAAAATGTGGTTCTGTTGAACATTTGTAAATGTTCCCTCCCTTCCCCTCTCCTCCTTATGCTCTCCTCACTCACTTTTTTTTTTTTTTTTTTTTTTTTTTTTT
>QGNR01000040.1:2037994-2112850 GCA_003435085.1 Syrmaticus mikado
AGGGGGGGGGGGGGGGGGGGGGGGGGTGTTATTGTGGCCTTCCAGTGCTTGAAGGGGTCTACAGGAAAGCTGGGGAGGGATTTTTTATATAGGCATGTAGCAATAGGAAAAGCGGGAGTGGCTTTAAACTGGAAGAGGGTAGATTTAGACTAGATATTAGGAAGAAATGTTTTACTGTAAGGATGGTGAGACACTGTAACAGGTTGCCCAGTGAGGTTCCCTCTCCCTTGAAGCATCCAAGGTCAGGTTGGATGGGACTTTGAACAACCTGGTTTAATGGGAGTTATATAGTCCCTGGCTATAGTGGATGGGTTGGAACTTAAAGGTCCCTTTCAATTCAAACTGTTCTGACTCTATGATTCTAAAATTCTTTTAAGGTGAATTCTTTCTTCACTATTCTCCTCTAAAGTTGTATGTATCAAAGGCAGTTTAAACCAGCAGTTTAGCGAAGCTACTACCAGCTTCCACACACACACACACACAGTAACTTTTACTATAATTCCCTTCCATTTGTGGACAGCTGCTGTTGTTCAAGCACTGCCACCAGTCACCATGCTTACTTCTCCCCAACCTGCTTCTCAAAATAATTATTACATCAACCTGTCTGTGCCTATTCAGATTAACTGACAAGGAATACTGTTTCAGTCTTGTAACTGATTCATTTGTGCAATAGAAAGTAATTGTATTCATAAAAATATAACTGCCTTAAGTGACAATGAGGTCATAGGTGGTAAAATGAAGAAGAGGACCAAAAATGAGAAAAGGTATAGCAGATACATAGATCATGCCTGTCTGTGTTATCTTAGCATTTTGGCCTAAATCATATTTTATGAAGAATCCTACTGATTGTAGAACTCTCAGATCAGGCCCTCAGTTTTCCAAGTGGGAATGTTTCTGCACAAGGAATGGATACTTCTTTCTGCACAGGTCCGACAAAAGGGAAAAAATGGGAGAAAAGGAGCTATAATTGTTTAGTTTTATTTTGTTTTCTTGAGATACTATGAGGAAATCAGTATACTCATCAGTAAAATCAGAAAAATAATACTTACCTACCTTTGACAAGTGCATCATGATTTAAGGATCAAAGCATTTTGTACAGCTAAGTATTTTTATTATTACTACTTTGATGTGTAAATCACACACAATTGGCTGTAACTGTCTTTGAAGCTGTTCTGAAAAATCATATCATATTCCACTTCAGCAGTGATTTAATTTGTGGATTAGTGACATGACAGACCATAAGAGGCTATTTGGAACTCTTCCAGTTGCTTTTCTCAATGTGGCAGCTTTGAACATGCACTTAGTGTTCAGTAGGCAGAAAATGTCCTCAAATTATTATTACTGATTGCATCATTTTCCCAGTGAAAGAATTTGTGTAATTATAAATCTTCTTTTTGTTAATATGATTAATTTTATGATCTGACTCAATTACCATAAATTATATTTACAGAAACAAACTTGTTAGTCATGCAACTTAGCTACTCCTGCTTTCAGTCTGGCCCAGTAAGTTCCCCTTGGAACTAAACAGGTGTTTCAGAGGCTGTTGGACTATTGCAGCCTAACTTCCACTAGAAAATCCAATCAGCAGTTTTTTGACCATTAGGCTTAACATCTTTCAAAAGGTGAATTAAAAAAGAGATATGATCTCTGTCTTGCTGTTGTAGTACCACTCCTTTCTCTGTATGAAAACTCTTTGGAGTGCTACATAAATGGCTTGAAATGTTACGCTGACATACAAATTTTCTATTTATTAATAAATAAAATGCTATTCATCCTTCTGCATTGTGAATTTGACATCATAACCTCTCTCTGTCTCTCTCCCTCTTGTCTTAAATAAATTTTCTGCCTAAGTTCCACGAGGAATTCCCTGTTCAACCAATCTGGACTTCTGCATCCTTTCTTGACTTCTGACACAATGGGATTGCCTGCTTCTGTGCTTTTAAAAAGTGATTCCTAAAAAGTGACCAGCTCTCATGGAACCCTAAACTCTGTAGCGCAAATTTCCTTTGAATGGTGATAAACAGCTTCTGGAGTTACTTGAAGTTTGATCTCTTAAAATCAAGAGTGACATCTCTGCTGGCCTTTTCTCTTTTTACAGCAAAAATTTTGAATTCAACTATTTAATGTGGCCATAACAGCCACCTAACATCACCTTTCCCAGAAGGCCTTCTCAAAAAACAGATCTAGATGGGCACATTTCCTTTCTGACTCACTCAGTACTTGGAACAAGAAATAATAAATTCTAGCTCATTAGAAAATATTCAAAACATTGCTCTGCTGAATAATCATGTTCTAGATTTCAATGATGTTCTCTAGATATGCAAAAATATATTTTAATAAAAAGATTAAGGAGTTTTGAAATTCAAAACCTGTTTTGCTTTCTACTTTAAAATGTCAGTGTTTATGACACGAAAACTGTTGAGCCAGTTGTGTGCTTTACATGTTATTTTGCAGTTCCTATCAGACTTGGTGATGATAATTTGTGTTACTCTTTACTGGAGGAAATGTGAGCCGCTGTTTGATAAACCAACATAATCATTTTAAACAAAAGGTGAGAACTTTAATTGAGACTTCAATCATAAAAAGGAACAGCAACAACAACAACAAACATTGACTTCAGAAATCTTAATTTTTCAGTGGTAACTCTGCATCAACATTTTTTTCTCTCTTCTTGAAAAATATGTATATATTTCTTATTCGTATGATACTTTTGATCGGTTTTCATTTGGAAATGACCTTTTTAAAGAAACATGGAGGAGCTATTGTCCAAGGAGATAAGAATTGTCATCTATATTATCAAAATAAGTAAAGTAATACAGTCATTTTATACTCACTGTCATCTGCTTAGAAATTAGTGATAGAGAGGACATTTTAGTTACCTAATCTGTCATTTTGCCATGTTTATTTCTGTTATGCTTATTTCTATCTTTCTCAATGTTTTGAGTATTTTGGGATGAGGTGAATTTCCAATCATGGTGACAGGACTAATATTGTGCACTGTAAGCTCAGCTACTTAACATTACCAATTTTTTTGTCATACTATTTTATGCTGTTTTATGTTATTCTGTTTCTTTCTAATGTTGGATTAGCTGTAGATGTTCCTGTTCACTGCAGAGAAGTCAGATTAGATGACCTTAAAAGGTCCCTTCCAAGTGAAATAATTCTATAATTCTGTGAGAACTTCAAGTACATACACTGGTAAGTATTTTTGAAAGAGGAGATGCATGAAAATGTTGAAGCTTATTCACATATGTAAGAGATTATTCTCCTACATCATTGTCTCAAAGCTTGCTGAGGACACAGATAAACAAATTCAGGCAAGTCCTGGGCAGGGGTTGAGAAATCCTTTGTCTGGAGAATTTTGATGGACAAATCCTGGGCAAGGGTTGTGAAATCCTTTGTTTAAGGGACACAGATGGACAAAGCCAGGAGCAATGAGAGAGAGATAAGGTGCAGCTTAATGGCCATAAAGCGGTCTTTTGTGTGGGCTTATCTCGAGGAAGATGGCCATCTCAGGGGGTACTCGCATGACTCTTGCTCAAGCACCCAGGGATGTCACGTAGGCAGAAAGAAAAGAAGGATAAAATGGGGACCTACAATCATGAGGTGAAGTTTTTCTGGCAACAGATTCCTCATGAAGAAGAAGGGAGGTTTTCTGGCAACAGGTTCCTCATGAAGAAGAGGTTTCTGCCATGAAGAAGCCTCACGACCTGCCTCTCTCCCTTCCGAACTTGCTCTACATTCTCTCCCTCCTGGACTTGCTCTGCTCTCTACCACGATGCTGAAGAAGAACAAAGGTGTCTGCCATCAGATTTCTCACTACGGAATTCCTGCATGCTGATGGACTCTCCTGGGCCTGCCAGCTGAGTCCTGCTGCTTCCCCCCCCGGACTGGTTCTGCCACTTCTTCCTCCTACCTGCTTGCTGCCCAAGGCGGGCCACGCTGCTGCTCTCCCCCCCTGCTGCTTCTGCCTCGGACCTTCAAAACGGCGTGCAACGGGACCGCTGCCGAATCCTGGTGGTGACTATCCCCGCTTTATGCAATTCTTGCTTCTTTCCTATCTTTTCTATCGCTCTCCTTCCTTTCCCCGTCTCCCTAATTAGGATTTGTAATAAACTGGTTGGACTAACATATGAACCGTTGTTTCTTAATCTCACAGCAGGTATACAGATGTTAAAAGAACCTCATCTCCCTCCTATAAATTGGAGCGAGACAACATAATGGTAGAGTCAAAAATAATTTGATTTAAAAATGTTGAATGATTAAGTTTCAGTGTCTGTTTGAGCAACTGTACCGTCTAATGGAAGTACCAACAGTTCAACCAGAGGAAACATTTTATAATGAGTAATATAGAATGAACAGTGAGTTCAGATCATAGAGAAGGTGGCAGATGCTACAGTTCTTAAACTAGGACTACAACTGTATGGCATTACACTTCAAGATATCACTGTCCAGATGACACAGGAGAAAATAATGACATTATGATATGCTGATGTGGATTCACATGATCCTGGTTACATTTAATATCCATTGGAATATAACCATGGGCTTTCATCTATATAAATGATGAGTGTTTCAGGACATGTTAAGAATTTTAAGAGTATGGTAAGTTTTAATTGTTAACTTTCATGACATTCCTTCACAACATGAGAAAGTCTGCAAAGGAACTAATGATTCAAGAAGAATATTTAATGGACTCTTAATCTTGCTGTTGATATTCATGATACAATCTTAGGAAACACAACAAGAACATAAGTGCTCTATTTATCATTTCACTCAACAAAAATTTCAACAAGGAGAGTCTCTTAAAAATGTTTGAGTAACAGTTCTTCAAACAGAACCTCAGAAATTAAGAGAAAATATTCTTAGATTTGTTTAGAATTTAAGATCATATTTTATTACCCATTGCAATAAACAGTTACACTGCTGATTTGTAACCTTCAATGTTAAGCTGATAGACTTGACATAGAAGGAAAAAATTGATTTTATTGCATTGATACAAATTTAAAAAAAAAATAAACATCATTTTCTACAGGACTGATATCACTCTAAAATTAAAAAGCCAAATTTAAATTATAAAAGGTTAATTTGTTGACCTCAAATATGTTTAATAGTAATGCATTTTATGCTATTTTGTCATGCTTTCTTAATAATTGGAAGAGGTAACAACAAAGCTTTTAATTTTCTTATTAATCTAGCACCTTGAGGCCACATTTTTCTAGTTTTTTCAGTTCAGTCTACCAATCATATACATTAAACAAATAAATATGTCATAAAGAATCCATCATTACAGCAAATTCTGACCTGTAAGTCTCTAAAATCAGATTTTAAAATATAAATTTCTCAAACACTTTGGAAAGAGGAATTGATTAAACCATGATCTCTGTTTTCTGATTAGAAGACCTTAAATGCTCCAAACCAACTAACCAAGTACAGTAGTAAATATAATATTTAGTAAGTATAGAGTAACTAAATTACTGAATAGTTACTTTAGTATAGTTACTATAGTAATAGTAACTAAATAGTTACTAAAAAAAAAAAAAAAAAGTTTTAGACCTTATGCTTGATTTGGAAAACATGACTTTCAGTGTTTTACTCTTAAACACTTTTAGTGATCTTAAAACTTAGTTTGAATCTTTTACATAGCAATTCTCATGTAATTTTGCAATTTCATCTCCATTTGATCAGCACAGAACCAACACATTACAGTCATAGATACAACTGTATTAGAAATTTCTCAATGTGTCTGGTTTGGGGGAAGGGATCTAACATCTTGAAATCACTGAAGAGGTCAGTACATTTTCCAATAAATAACTAATTTCTAACACGGTCTTGGGACTGTGACTGATATAGGCAGTTTTAGCATGCAAAGGCAATTTTAGAATGACTTAATCTGGAACTTCCAAATCATGCATTGTCAGTATCACTTATGTGCTATTAGTATGGATGGTCTTGTACATCACTCGCTTTGCCTCCAAGGAAGTAATTTCCATAGCAACAATTTTAAATGCAGAAAGAAAAACGTTGCAAAGTTTAGGAAAGTTTAGGAAAAAAGCTTTCTTTTCTTTCCCTCTCTTTAATTTTTTTCCTCTTCCGTGTTATTTCCGTTAAAAAAAAAAAAAAAAAAAAAAAAAAAAAAAAAAAAAAAAAAAAAAAAAAAAAAAAAAAATTNTTTTTTTTTTTTTTTTTTTTTTTTTTTTTTTTTTTTTTTTTTTTTTTTTTTTTTTTTTTTCCAGTGCAGAGCCCCGTCTTTATCAGGGAAGAAACTAGACCAAATCTGATATATGTAAAACATAAACAGTAACACAATAGCACTATCAAATCTATGTCAGGCAATTAAAATTTATGCCAAGCTAATTCAATTTTGCTGCTGTTTTATTAAGTCCTATGAAAAATCTAAATCTGTCTCTTCAGTAAATCATAAGTTTCACAGGGCATTTTCTTACTCAGCCTCCTTGTTCTTCTATTTTGATATATTAAATATCCAGCAAAGAATTTCCACGGTCATAAATCCAGAGTGATAAAATTAATCTTATTGCTGAAGAGAAATAAATATTTTATTGCAGTTTTATGAGCTTTTGTTCCCTTCTCACTTGCAAGTAGGTGTTGTTTGGTGGTACAAAGTCATTTTGCTGCTGAAAAGTGTATTAGAAACAGTTCAGCACTAATAGAATTCATATCTACAAAGCTATTCGCTTCTCAGAATGAAGATTCAGGAATATCCTGAGGAAAACTTAAAGAAGAGTATTGTTAACAATGACACTACACAGATAACTCTTCCTACATTTTAGACAGTCGGAATTATATTTCTGTTATTAGTAGATTTACAATAGAAAATTTCTGAAATTGTGCCTGAATGATACTTTTACAATCCTATCTGCTAAATGTAAATAGAACATTCAACCTCAGAAATAAAAAATTTTAATCTAATTAATCCAATTCTTTCCACAAGTGATTCTTTCTTAGTAATGTATGGAAATTATGAGATAAAATACGTTCATGCCTTGATTACACCTTGGTCTGAGGTGCTAAGCACTTACGGCAATGATTCGTTTTATCCCACCCTGGCATAACTCCTATTGTTTTTTCAATTTTTATTACCTGAAATGTAATGCATTTGACTGAGGGCCTAAGGGGCCTTGAACATTGTTTGTCACAATTAAGAAATGGGTTTTGGAGAGAGGAATGCAAAGGAGGAAATTCCCAGTGGAATAGAGACAAAGGCACAGGGAGAGCAAAGTCTTCTCCATGTTTGTTGTTGCAGTTCTTTATTCTAATTTAACATACAGTGTACACTCTCCTTAGACTTTGTCTTCTGAGTAACTATACGTAAGTATAGAATCCCTTCTTGCCAGTTATATCCATTGCCAATACCATTTCCATCTATGCCCTGGCTTTCCCAATCCTGTCTCTGCATGTCCAGACTGCATCACTATATTCTTTCCAGGTCATGCATCCCTGCTTCCATTGCATGCACATTTCCTTCTTATGCCTCAGTTTAACCAATCAGGTCCTTGCTCAGCCATACTTATTTTTTGCCTCATCTTCCTGATTTCTTATACATGGAATTAAAGAGCCTTCACACTCTGTGAAAGTTGTCATTTAAAAGTTGCTAAGTTCTTTTGTCTATAAGGACAATTCCCAGAAGAATCTTTTGCTCTACCTTGAGAAGCTGAAATTTTGCTCTTCTGAAGTCTAGGGTCCTGACTTTACTCTGTGCAAGGTCCATATTCTTGAGATCCCAAACTCAATGAGGGCACAGTTGCTGCATGTCATACCACCTTCAGTATTAACCTCCTTAATAAGCTCATCTTCACTGGTGAGCCCCAGTGAGCTCTGGTTGGTCTGCCTAATATCTGGACCAGGAAGTAATCCTCAATGCACTCAAGGAGTCTCTTGGATTCATTACAGCCCACTGTTTTGTTCCCAACAGATATCTCAGTGATTGAAATCCCCCACCACAACAAAAGTTTAGGAGCATGATGCTACTTGTAACAGAATGTATCTGCTGAACGTGAGTTCCTCACAAAAAAATTTTGACAAGTAAGCATTCCTGCTGAACACACTGGATTGCTAAAACAGTTACACCCTAAATTTTTCTGGGCCCCATATAGACCATATCCAAGTTTACTGAAGTCAACAGAAAAAATTCTGATAACTCTCAATAGGAAATTTTGAGGGTCTAAGATCAATTTGTGGCATCTGAACCGTATATTCTGTGGTAGATGTATTCACTGTTGTATAAGATTGTAGTATTCAGTCTCTTCTATTCTTACAAATATGTGCAACTTAATGTTGCTTTTGAATGTTTTTTTCTGGACTGTTTACATATTAGAAGGTTTCAGATGAAGCCCAGGTTTAAGAATATTTTCCAGAGATTTTCGTGAACAACATCATGTTACTTACATGTCTGAAGTTTCTTCAATATTAAGTAAACCGACTAAAGAAGTCTACTATGACCTACAGATCTTTTTAGGGAGATGTACACTTTATTGCAGTATCTTCACTACATTATAGATAATCTAACTACACACCTCTACCTGGCTTTTTGCTTATTATAAAAGATTTTTAAGGTAGGTTAATTTTACAATGCCTACATTAGGAGCTGTTGGATGTACAGCATGTTTGCTAAGTCACAGTCATTATTCTAGCAATTGTAAATACCCACTGCATCTCCTTTAGTACAAGAATACATGACAAGACACCACAGATACCCACTTTGTTGTCAGAGTCATTTATTGCTTTTTTATGGATACCAGAATTAGATCCTGGACAGAATTCTTTTAAAGCATAAGCAAACAAAGGTTAATTTGACCACATATAAGATTCTCCTTCAATATAATTAGGAATTCTGTGAAAAATTCTTGTTGGCATTAAAGTAGCAGATATATTTATTCCAGCTTTTCTGTCTGGAACAGTGAAAAGGATAAACACTTCATAAAAACTCTTGCCACAGAACCAAGAATATTGAAATTACTTTTTATGGAGGTACTGAAACAACAATAACTAAAAATACACAGGACTTGTTTCTCCTGAAGGTTCAATTATTTTGAGTGCTGGTAGCAAACTTTGATTGATAAATCTAGCCTTTCTATTCTAGGCAATAGTTTGATCACATAGTGATGAGAAAGAGTTAGAGAATGGAAGAATAATATTTGGATTGCAACATAAAAATAAAAATGCAGAGGCTGTCTTTGACTTTTACAAGGTGAAGAATGATTTCCCATTTTGATTGTGTGATGGCAAAAACCTCCTCTAAGAGCAGGCAAGTCTGGATTTGTATATACTTTTAAATTATGTTCCAAAACTTATATTCAGCTTTCCAACTAGAAATTCATTATGCATCCAAAATGCAAGTCAAGCTACAGTGGCAACATATGTTTTTCGGCAGCACAAATGAGTGATGAAGTGCTACGGTGACCACACATCATAGGTGAAACATGAACTAAGAAAGAAAACTTTACAGCCCATAGGGAAACACAGACAGCCTTTCTATCTTAAATAAATCTGTGATGTTTTCCACCAGGGCTTTTACAAATAAACTCACCAACTGTGTCCATCGCGGCCTAATTTGACACCTCTATACGGTTTTTCAATTGCCCATTTACACCTGTATTTTTCACTTTTCGCTTCTAAATTTTTTTTTTTTTTTTTGTCAGCTTGAAATCCTCCAACATTATTTTCTTCAAATCTTCTCCTTCCATTTCATGTAGAATAAAAGAAGGCTATCAATCAAACAAAATGAAAATTGACCATTTAGTTTTATTTTATCCTCATAAATTCCTTTCCATAAGATCAATCTTCACTGTAGATGCAGTTGCTAAGCCTAATCTTACAAGAAATTCTACTGGGAAAAAGAGAGAGAGAGAGCGCAAAATTTGGCTTTAAAAATCAGCCTGATCATCAGTTTTTACTTTGAATTAAATCACTTACAATATTTAAAACTGTATTGCTTCAGTATTTTCTAGATTCCACTGTTACAAAATATTTGAAATATCTGAATATTTTGTAATTCAGTGATGTCATGATTTCATACATGTCTTACACTAGCAGTTTTTGATACTTAACAGATTTTTTTTTCAATGTTCACAAAAGAATTTCATAAATCATTTTAAAATCAACAATCTTAACCGAGAAATTAGCTACTCCAGTACAATCCACTCCAGTGTATTCAGTTTGGAGAAAGAGGCACCTCAGATAACAGAGTCATAGTAGTGCAGACAATAGAGAAAACAGACAAGGGTGTTAATAACTCATCTAAAAAAGGCACATCACTATAGAGCTGCTTGGCATGGACTTTATAGTCGGAGTTGAGCATGGCCATGGAAATGGTAATATTTATCGGCTTTCAGACATGGTCTATCAGGATGATTAGATAAAAATTAAGTTGCACCTACCAAAGGCATGCTCTTTCAAAAGTAGTCTTCCTACATATGCTTTCTCTGCCCTCAATCTGTTGTATAGGAGAGATATAATTTAGTTCTAATGTTTTAGTTAGTTGAAACCATTGATAAAGATGATGAAAAACTATAGCACCAGATTAAATGTAAATAGTAGCCTTTGAAAGCAGGCATGATCAATAGTTAAACTCTACATTTCTACCTACTTGTACAGTTATTTTGCTTCCTATTTAATCAAGATCGTTTTTCTGAAGCATGACATGCATACATGAAATTTTATTCTGAATATATCATACATTAGACAGAGATCTATAAATGTGTGTAGCTTTGAAAAGTTTGTTTACACACACTGAACTGTCGATACCTGGTATCCAGACTATTACATTTCAGCTTCATTTTCTTACTTGACAGATTGAAATGAGAGAAAATACATATTCAGAAATATACTAGGGCATATGTACAACGTATATATTTTTCTGGCATTTCCACGGTATATTGACAAACATATTTTCCAGTAACTTTCAGAATCTATCTCCTTGCAATTATTAATGTTTCAACTTCTAAAAAATTTCAGACATATTTTTTAAAAAGTCATCTTTCCTAAGTTTTTGGCTAAGTTAAAGAACTTTTTGTTTCTCTCTATACATTACTTCTAATTATGACACTTGGATTAATTTCAGTTATGTCATTTCAATCTGGTTAGAAGAATTCATGTTTCAAATTTGATTTGCAAACAAAACCAAGCATTGCAATTGTGACAGTAGAAATGGGAAAAATTGCAGTTTACTTTCATAAAATGTCATAATTCTCCATAGCATTCCTGTGCCAGCAACACCTGAAATACATAATAGTGGTGATGTTACGAATAACCAATGCTTCATATTTTTGCTAATTCTCAAATTTTAACATACATAAAGGAATTTACTTATGAAATCCATACTGATATTTAACTGCACTTTTCCCATAAACAAAAGTGAAACTGTGAAGCTGATGACATCAAGTGCACGTTTGTAACGTTTGTGCGAGGTTAAACCTAGGGGGCAGATTGTTCTCCAGGATATAAATGTAGGAACTGGCATAGAATATTTGTGAATAGGTAATGATTGCCTAAAATTAAAGGTGACTTTTCACTCATTGTCTGAGGTTAATGACTTCTTCAAACTCCACAAAAAGCAAAGATTACTCACAAATTCATTGCTGCTTTATACATATAAAAAAATAAAAGCACTGTATAGTTGACTAACTACTATGCGTCATCAGTCATGTAAAGCTTACATTTTTAGTGTGTTTGCAGGGTCTTCTGAACAATGGTCCTTACACACACAGTATCTACATGCTGCTGAATTTGTTATTTCTGTCTTCAGAGCTTGTCAGTTTTCTGACAATCTTTATTTCTATCTGATAAGAGGTCCTATTTTAGTCATCAAATAACAAAAGCTGAGACTGAGTGGGGCCCTGGGCAGCTTGCTCTGACATTAGATATGGAGGTTGGAAGCCCTGCATGTAGCAAGGGGGTCAGAGCTTGATGATCCTTGAGGTCCCTTTCAACTCAAGCCATTCTATTATTCAGTTATTTCTGAGTTCCCTGAAAGTATAATTGAGAGTATATATATATATATATCAAACAAACAAACAAAACCATTGATGCTACAAATGAGAAACATGAAGAATATGTAAGTAAGCTAAAGGACCAAGCTTGACACAAGTGGAAAAGAGAAGAGAGTCCACATGGAGAACTGGATAGGAAGAACAGAGTAAATGGCATGAAGAACACATAAAATGTCTCTGGAGTGCAGATGTACTTTTGTAATAGAAGTTACAATGGAATGACAAGCGATGAGCACCACACAGAGTAGAGCATGACATTGCTCAGGACAAGTATCAAGCTGGGGACAATAGATCAAAGCCAGGTCTACATGTGAGAAAGTACAAAGAAGTTATATAAGTTTCCCAGTGTATACTCTTCAATGCTATAAAAAAATAATCCATGAAGTTCACTAGTAACACAAAGTTTATGTAATGTATCTACAGAGTTGATGACAAACTACATTAACCAATATTAATGCACATAGTAAATCTAACATTTTTGAAGACAGGTACATCTGTTAATACGAAGTCACATGCAATGATTTTGTTTCAGGTATGATTTAAAACTACTCATATATCTAAACATGTCAGAGTAAGAGAATATGAATACTGCAAATTTAAGACAAATCAACTAAACTTAGAATCATAGTATCACCAAGGTTCTGCAAAGCCTTTTACATGGTCCCTTACCACATCCTTCTCTCTAAACTGGAGAGCCATGGATTTGAAGGATGGACTGTTCAATAGATGAGGAAATAGTTGACTGGTCGCAGACAAAGGGTTGCGATCAATGGTTCTGTATCAGGGTGGAGGCTGGTCACAAGTGGTGCCCTTGGGGGTTGGCCTTGGGACCAGTGCTCTTCAGTATCTTCACCAACAACATAGACATGACATTGAGTGGATGGGATGTGGATTTGATGGGTGGACCACTCGATGGATAAGAAACTGGTTGAAAGGCCGCAGACAGAGGGTGGTCATCAATGGCTCTATGTCCAGGTGGAGGCAGTAACGAGTGGCATCCCCCAGGGGTCTGTCTTGGGACCGGTGCTCTTTAACATCTTTATCAATGACATCAATGATGGAATTGAGTGCACCCTCAGCAAGTTTGCTGATGACACCAAGCTGAGTGGTGCGGTCGACACGGTTGAAGGAAGGGATGCCATTCAGAGGGACCTCGAGNGAAAGGGTAGATAACAGCAGGACAAGGGGAAATGGTTTTAAGTTGAGGGAAGGGAGATTTAGGTTGGACGTCAGGGGGAAATTCTTTACAGAGAGAGTGGTGAGATACTGGAACAGGCTGCCCAGAGAGGTTGTGGATGCCCCATCCCTGGAGGTGTTCAAGGCCAGATTGGATGGGGCCCTGGGCAGCCTGGTCTAGCACTAGGTGGGAAGGTTGGTGGCCTTGCATGTGGCAGGGGGGTTGGAGCTTCATGATCCTTGAGGTCCCTTCCAACCCTGGCAATTCTGTGATTCGGTGAGTGTACCCTCAGCAAGTTTGCAGATGACACCCAGCTGAGCAGTGCAGTCAATACATTGGAAGAAAGGGAAGTCATCCAGAGGGACCTGAACAGGCTGGAGAAGTGGGCCCATGTGAACCTAATGAGGTTCAATAAGGCCAAGTGCAGGGCAATCCAGTTACACAGACTGAGGGAATAACTCCTTGAGAGCAGCCCTGTGGAGAAGGACTTGGGGGTCCTGGTGGATGAGAAGCTGGACATGAGCCAGCAGTGTGTGCTTGCAGCTCAGAAGGCCAACTGTATTCTGGGCTCTATTAAAAAAGGGGTTGCCTGCAGGAAGAGGGAGGTGATTGTCCCCCTCTACTCAGCTCTTGTGAGGCCCCATCTGAAGTACTGCGTCCAGGCCTGGGGTCCCCAGTGTAAGAAAGACATGGAGCTCTTGGAACAGGTCCAGAGGAGGGCCACTAAGATGATCAGAGGGCTGGAGCACCTCTCCTATGAGGAAAGGTTGAGGGAACTGCACTTATTTAGCTTGGAGAAGAGAAGCCTGTAGCATTGTCTGAGGTTGTTGTGGCCAAAGTGCAGAACCTGGCACTTGGTCTTGTTGAACTTCATCCCGCTGTCCTCAGCCCAGCTATCCAGCCTGTCCAGATCCCTCTGTAGGGCCTTTCTACACCCAGGCAGATTGACGCTTTCTTCCAACTTGGTGTAATCTGCAGACATACTGACATGTGCTTAATACCTTCATCAAGGTCATCAATAAAGATATTGAAGAGTACAGGCCCCACTACCAAGTCCTGGGGAACACCACTCAAGACTGGTTGCCATCTGGATTGAACTCCACTCACCAGCACTCTCTGGACCTTGCCATTCACCCAGTACTTTACATAGCAAAGAGTATATCCGTCCAAGCTATGGGCTGCCACCTTCTCCAGGAAAATACTGTGGAAAATACAGGAAGACAGTGTTGAAGTCTTTGCTAAAGTCTAGGTAGGTTATGTCAACGGCCTCTCCCTCAAGCACCAGGCAGGTTATTCCATCATAGGAGATGAAATTGATGAAGCGGGATCTGCCTTTCATGAACCCATGATGACTAGGCCTGATCCCCCCAGTGTACTACACATGTTATGTGATCTCTCACAAGATGATCTGCTCCACAACCTTCCCTGGCACCACGGCTGACAAACCTGTAATTCCCTGGATCCTCCTTATGACCCTTCTTGTAGATGGGAGTCACACCAGCAAGCCTCCAATTTTCTGGGACCTCTCTGATTGACCAGGAACACTAATAAATGATAGATAGTGGCTCTACTATCACCTCTGTCAGCTCCCTCAGCCGTTTTGGGTGGATCCCATCCAATCCCATGGACCTGTGACAGTCCAGATGGAGTAGTATGTCTCTATTTTCACCTGAATTGTGGGGGGTTTATTTTATTTTGCTCCCCATCCAAGACTTCCAGGACAGGTGGTAGAGTACCTAAAGGATAACTGGTCTGATTTTTTAAAGTAGATGTAAAGAAGGCATTGAGAACTTCAGTCTTTTCCTTGTCCTTAGTGGTCATTTTCCCTACCATATCCAGAAAAAGATAGAGATTCTCCTTAGCTCTCCTCTTCCTGTTAATATATCCATGATTTTTGTTGTTGTTGTTGTTCTCTTTTATCCCAAGTTTAGCTGAGCTCAAGCCTTTTAATTTCCTCCCTGCTCACCCTAACAGGTTCTTTGTATTCTCCCTGAGTTACCCATCCATTCTTCCACAAGAGGTAGATTCTGTTTTTCTCCTGGAGCCTCAGGAAAAGCTTCCTGCTCATCCACATTGATCTTCTTCCCCTCTAGCTCATTTTGAAGAACAGGGAGGTGACCTGCTTCTGCACCTTTAAGACTTCCTTCTTGAAGAGCATTCAGCTTTCCAGGATCCCTTTACCCTTCAGGACTGAATCCCAAGGGACTCTCCCTACCAGTGTCCTGAGCAGTTCAAAATCCACCCTCTGAAAGTCCAAGGTAGCAGGTTTGCTGCCCCCCCTCCTGACTTCACCAGTGTCAACAGTTTACGGGATGGTTTGGCCTGGTTCCATAACCAGGGGGGTGGAGGGATCCACAGATCCGCGCCTCCAGAAAAGGGAAACGGACCCCAGAATAACTGAAAACAGCGGCAACAATCTGAGGTGAAACAAACTAATTTACTAAATATAATATCAGCAAAATATAATGAGAGAGAGAGAGAGTATGTGAGGTGGATAGGCCTCACCACAACGCTGAGGTGATAAGTGCAGTTGAGCCGATGAAGAAAAACAGACGGAGAAGAGCAGACAGCCTTTTTGTTAACTCTCAGGCTTCCCTCAGTGACTTCATCGCTGCTAGCCTGAACTATCAATAAAGGATAATAATCAGAGGGGCGGATCAGGCTAGGAAGTTCCCTAGAAATATCCCTGACACGGGCCCCAGGGTTGGGCCGACACACAGGGACATTCGTTCTTCTCAGCAGGGTGTCATCTATGACATCCACCCTTCTGTCCAAGGAGGCAGTCTTGAGGTGCAGAGTTGACACCTCACCCTAGACAACCTCATAGATGGACCTCCCACCACATCTTTAGTCACAATAATCTTTCCTTCAGGCTCCAGAGCCTCATACCTATTATGAAGGGACACCTGGGGAACTGAGGTCGGCTCGGATGAGGGTTGCCTGTGACACAGAGCTATTTCTACCACTGTTTAGGATGTATCACCCTGGTATCTCTTTTGCAAGTTTGGCAGAGTTATTCCACCAGCCTGTCTCCTGCTCACACTCATACTGCATAATCTCTCCACCTTCTCCTTGAGCTCCGCCACCACAACTGATCACTCACCTGCTCACACCTCACACGGGTGGAATCCTCACTCCCCTTCACTGGCAGAAACAGGCTCAGGCACTCACTGCAACCAGAGAGTTGACCCACTAGATTTTTAGGTGGGCATTCCTGAGTAATCACGTTCTTTCTTGCTAGAGCTTTCTGCCTGGTGGAGACCATAGCTAAATTTGTTGTCTGGGAGGCAGCTGGTGGGTGAGCCAATCATGTGAGAGGGCACCCGTCCTGCACAACCTGCCCAAGCAAACTGCCGCACCACACTCTTCCGATGCACCACGCGAGGTCTCACTCTGCCTCCTACTTTCAAGCAGATTTCAACACGAGGGTGACGTCATAATCCTACTGCTGGGCGGAGGACAATGGCACCCGCAGCTGCTCCCTGACAGGGCCGTGCCTCAACCAGTCGAGCTAATTCTCTGCTTTGGTGAGGAATGTATCCACTCTAGAACTGAGTACCTCGCCAAAAAGGCGACAAACTTTCTACGAGTCCATCGTTTTCAGTGTATCTGATATAAGACAGTGAAACCTGGTTATTAGAAGCCACTATTACTTGTCTACAATGGAGTTCATTGGAATGTAAGTGTAAGATTTTTGCTACTCTTAAAAAAAAAAAAAAAAAAAAAAAAAAAAAAAAAAATAAAATNTCTTAAAAAAAAAAAAAAAAAAAAAAAAAAAAAGTCAAGTTGCATCTATAAATATTATTGCCTTCCTAGTTTCCTTCTCTAGTTTTAGGTTTTCCATCAAATGGAAGAAGGAAGAATTGTATTGTCACCTTTCAGAGGTGTTGTAAAGTTATAAAAACTGTGATACATCAGCTGTGAGCAGCTCCTAACTTCTGATTCCCACTAACAATTTCTGTTGCCACTGTTTTCATTCAGTGGAAAGATCTGTCCATCTCTGCAGCCAAGAATGTTTCAGCAGTGCATTTCAGTGAACTACTAATTTTCAGCTGTATGTTAGCAGAGCACTGAGCTGAAGACTGCTTTGGCTAGTACTTTGTTTGGCCTTCAGACAATACTGAGTTTTCAAAATAATGTTATCTCTGTGCCAAAAGCTCAGTCATTTTGTTTTTGACCCCACTGTTAGCTAACACAGTGCTCATTATAACTATTCGGTAATGACCTTCTGTGTCTTCTCCTCATCCTTATCCCAATCTGTGAGCTTTTTTATCTTCTCTCATTGCTGAGGAGTCAGAGGAAGAGGAGAGATTGGTGGGCAGCTGGAAGCCAGACAAGTTAACCGACCTTATATGGTCATCTTGAAAAGAAGAAAGAACATGACTGTTGCACAAAGGCATCCAATTAACCAACTGAAAAATGTGACTATTCATGTTCATATATTTCTACCTTATTCTAATGATGTTGGCTTTGATCACAGTTCTGTAGGATGAAGGTATGGTTTGTAATATTGAACTTCACAGGCATTTGAAAAATCTCTAAGGTGGTGATGGAGGGAGATAAGGCCTATGTCTATACCAACAATTTGAAATGTATCCAGAATGTATCTACATAATAAAGCAAACTAGCACCAAATAATTCATATCTATGCTAATAGATTCATCTTTTAAAGCTCTGTGGCTATCTGCAATCCATGGATGCTTAAACATCTAAATCATGTCCAAGAATAACAGTGAAATGAATGTTAAGGACCAATTTACCATTACATTAAATTCAGATTTTGTGAATGTTCCAAGCCACTAGTTTATTTATTAGTAAAATCCATATATTCTTCATCACAGAGTTTATAGCTGACATTCTGACTGCAATCCAATTGGATCCCATATAAACTAAATATTAGCTGCTTATTTTGTCTTGTAGGATAAAATACTCTTCCACAGAGCAGACAGTTACAAGAGTGTATCCAGTAATTACAGACTAATGATATCTCTTTTACAATTAATTGTTCCATCACTGGAAAAGCACCTGTGAAAAAATTGCCAATTCAGTATCCAATCCAAGATCTACAAGGTGTGTCTATGGAGTGGTTAAGGAGAAACAGAATATAGAGAAAAGGAGGGAAAAATATAATATGAATGGTACCTCATTTTCCAGCCAGAATGACATCATAGTTAAACAAGAAAAAGTAACCTGTATTTGTACAATTAAAGAATGCATTATACTTGCAGGAAGCAAAGATAAAGCAGTGTCATTTCCTACCTGGAGGTAGTTTCTAGTATAGTAACAGTAATCTGTGCAGTTCTGTTACACTGTAACAATTACGGACATTTAGAGAGTGCCTCAATAATTTTGTGTATGTGATCAGAAAAAAATTCTTCAGTATCTCGGTAGTATCCTAAACACTTGCCAAACAAGTAAAAATATTTTTCTATGGAGTCTGTACTTTCAGCAACATATGTTTGAAGTTTTTTTTAAAGCTGTATTCAAAATCAGAGTGGTCTGATTACTTGCTGAGGTATTGGAACAGTCTGCCCAGGGAGGTGGTGGAATCACTGTCCCTGGAGATTTTCAAGAAAAGGACAGATCTAGCATTTAGTGACATGGTTTAGCATAATGGTGATAATATGTTGATGTTGGGACTATATGATCTTAGCACTCTTTCCAACTTTTATAATTCTATGATTATGAATACTGAATATACATCAGCAGTCATTGGTTCCAAAATTATTTTCAGTCGAAACCTACATTAAGTTTGCATGTTAGAGTCATAACTACTCCAGCAGAATCATTCAGTCTAACAGAATTGATGATTAATGATTTAAGTGATAGGAAGAATCCAAATTTATCTGTGGATTTATACTCTGCTTCTTATAGTACAAATAGCCTAGCTTTATAGACTCACTTGGTATAAAGGGAGGTAACTTGAGATCTATGACAGTTTTAAAAGCCTATCGTGGAATACTTTGGATTGGAAGGGATCTTTAAGTTCCAAGTTCCCTGCTATAGCCACGGACAACTCCACTAAACCAGACTGCAGAGAGTCCCATCCAGCCTGGCCTTGAATGTTTCCAGGGAAGGGCATCCACAACCTCTCTGGGCCACCTGTTCCACTGTCTCAGCACCCTCACAATAGAGCATTTCTTTCTGATATTTAGTCTAAATCTACCCTTTTCCAGTTTAAACCCATTTTCCCTTGTCCTGTAGCTACATGCCCTTACAAAAAGTACCTCCCCAGTTTTCCTTTAAGCTCTACTATAAGGTCTCCCCAGAGCCTTCTCTTCTCTAGGCTGAAGAGCCCAATCTAACATTCTGTTCAACTGTGAAGTCATTTGAGCTTTGTTACTGTCATCTACTACCTTTATAGACTTCTTCTGCATACAACAGCTTACAACACATTAATCATGGTCACGTATCTGGCTACATACACCTTTACATACGTTTCTTACTCACATATTCTCATCCTCCCTTGCCCTTCATACTCTTTCTTTCATTTGTACATGAAATTTGGTTTCATTAAAATACTTAATAGAGAAAGTTATCCTGATGATCACTAAACAAGGCATTTTGTGACACATAAATACTGTTCTTGATCTTGTGTTCTTACAGCATCTGTTTAGGATTCCAGAAATGTAGTTGCTCCAAAACAAATTCTTTGTATGCACATATTACTGGAAAGTATGTAGAGATAGGGATAAAAGACTAACAATTTTTTAATTGAACAATAAAAGTTAACAAAAATTTTACATATGAAATTTCTGTGGTGGCAATAGACTCAAGTTGTAAGTCTTCTGAACATACTACCAAAACCTAACATAGAGCTATGTATCAATATTTCACATATTCTCCTAAACACATTTCATTTCCCCCCTTTATGCTGATTTGTACCCATACAAAATGATTGACACTGTTTTCATTTTCTGTAATGAACTGAAATTTTAAATTAACTTGAACAAGAGCAGAAAGAGAAGAAAATAAAGCAAATACATACATAGCATTTATTTCCTACCCTGTGTTTAAAGAAAAGCCTTTGTCATTAACGTTTGCTTTCCTCTTCACAGTAATGGTAATGTAGCTGCTCATCCCAATTCACCTATAAGCACCTACTGTAGTGGGTAGGAAGTCACTGAAAAGTACTTATCTACTATGTTCACTAGAGAACAAAACAAACATGTTGACCTTCAATTCTTCCCCTTTTTAACTCTCTTCTTATCAGAGGATGTCAACATGTAGCACAAGGACAAATGCCTGCATTTTTTGTGAGGTATATATACAACACTGTCATGAAACAAATAGCCTCTGGGAGAAAAAAATTGGAAGCCTTTCAAAAGGCCTAATGTGTAAAAGAGGCAGTCTCAGTGAACCCATCACTGTATGTCAAATGTCTAAATAAGAGGAAAAAAAGCCCCTTGAAGAAAAAGATTTCCCCCTTCCCTGAGATGCAGTATTTTACTAAAGCATTCACATGTGCCAGTGACAAAATTTTAAAACAATTTATTCTAATTAAGTTTCCATTTTTCCTCTTTATTATAGCAATTGTTTTCTTAACTGATCATGATGTTTATCTATAGTATGATATAGAGACTGAAAGAAGAAGCAAGTCTCCTTACAAAAGTATGTAAACTGAATGGTTCTCATTTTTTCCCTACAGCATATCTCTAATTGAGATCTGTACATTGCTTAGTGTTTTTTTTTCTATTTTTTTTTCTTTTTTTTCACTATATTCTATTAGAATCAAGGTAAAATACCATCTAAAATGGGTCTGAAATTATTTTATTTCCAAAAATAATAAGAAATATAATGTGTATTGTTCTGGTGGGAAAAGGATGTTTCCCACTTAAATAGTTTTGGGATGTAATTGCATCATTTCAAAGCTACAGGAAATTTGATGATACTACCACAGACTGTAAAACTTTCTGCAGATTTTTTCTAGTTTTTTCCTTTTATGGATCAAATTTGTGAATATCTGATGAGAGAGTTAAGGAAATCCTTAATGTAAACCCTCAGACCTGGAAGAAATATGTCTTTAATAACAAAACTTCCAAAAGAATTTACTGAAAATCTCACATCTGTTTCTGTGTGTTGCCTTGCTTACAGAATAACAGTTATTACTTTAGCAGCTTCTACCACCATATGTATGCAATAAGTACATGAACATAAAATTGAATTAAAACATTAAAAAAAAAGCTAGCCCCACCCAGACTAACATATCCATTCTTCCACCTGCTGTGTTCTGGAACAGGAACAGCGCATTGTTTGGATCATGAGGATTGGTAAAATGAAAGTCCTGGGGAACAACATGGTCCTGTGAATGAATGATTATTTCTTAAAGTTAGTTTATGATAGCTTACATACCAGTGACTGTACTTAATTAATTATTCTGATCCAATGACTGTGGAAAGTATATCATTATTTCATTTAAACAGATCAGCAATTATACAGAAAATAAAGAAAATTTTATATAAATGAATTGTGATTCTTCTCTTTTCACTTTTATTAAAAATGAAGTTGTATATAATTAAAGTATTCTTTACAACTTTTTTCTTTTTCAGCAGCAGAAATGACTATCTTTGAGAAATGGAAACCATCCGGGTAGAGTCACAATCCATACTGACTATACTTAAGAGGCAGAATATCAAAATTCAAAAGTGATCCCAATGGATAACATCCAATGGATTTTTTTTGCCATTGCATTTCACTGCTGCATCCTTCCCAAGGTTTCTGATAGCTGAATTAAAATACTAAGAGTATATCTATCTGTTCTTAATGTCTTTTATTTTTGAATCTAGGATAACCACTGCTTTTAAAGAAAGTAATGTTAATTAATGATACTGATTAAACTCATATAGTTGTAGCTTTTTTTTTTTTTTTTTTTTTTTTTTTTTTTTTTTTTTNTTTTAGCAATTTTACTCACTAAATGTATTGTCAGTTTTTAGAAATGCAAGGTCATTCATTCTTTTAATGACTTTTGCTATATATTTTGATTTGGAAAGCTCACTCTTTCTTGTCATATTTCAATTTTGGTATGATTTATTTTAATCTACCAAAATGACTTGTGGCATGCAACAGGCAACACAGTGACATATATGAAAAGTAGATGGAGGAGGATATGTTTCTTTCCTTAATGATGTCTATGTTCCAATTTCTTTGCAATATTTACAGGTTCAATATGAACCTCCCAATATATATATATATATATTTTTTTTTCCCTTACGCAGATACTCCTTTCAAATGAAAAAGAAAGTCACTTTCTGGCTCAGTGAGCTTCTGTGATGAGCACTGTCTGACTCCATTCATGTACTGATTGCATCCCAGTGAGTTGCCCTTGTAGGAGATGTCAGATTAGTTAATGTCTCCCAAAAGATTCAGGGGATGATGGTATAGAGACTTCCTTGAGTTACTTAAAAATATAATTTCTTCACTTCCTCATTTGATAATATGCTCAATAACAAACTACCACCATGATAGTATCCTCTTTAGTCTCTTCTCTGATCTTGACTGAAAAAGTCTTGGTTACTTTGCTGCTTATTCCAAATATAAGCCTGCTACTCCCAGAGACACCTATCTATGTAAAGAAACAGGACTCATCCTATTAGCCCCTGACTATTTTCCTGAAAAGCTTATGTCCATCCGTTACAAAGATCCAACGACAAAACTTCCCAAGCAATCCCATAATTAGTGCAGTAATACCACAGTTGTGCATCTTCAGGTGATGCTCCAGTGCATTCTGTTTAACTATTTTGTAACAAAATATTTTTCATAATCTGAGTTATGGAAATGACAAGTGTCTTAGTAAGCGCAAGACATTTATTTATTTATTTATTGCAAAGATTTTGTCTTCCATATTTCATATTAAAGTTTTAAGTTCTCAGACCGTGACTGTGAGTAATATAGTCGAGATATGTTGGAGATTATTCAAATAAACTCAAACAAAAGTGAAATGAATAGAGATTGGAGCTAAAAAGTTTGATGAATATAGATTACTTTTTTTAAGTGCTCGTTACTGCCCATAATTCTCTTTTCAATGCAAGACTTTTGAAATTTATTCTAGTCATGTACAGAAGTTGTGACTGTGCTGAAAAGGCATGAATATCAAGGTGGAACTTTCCAGTCAAGTGAAAAAAAAAAAAACAAAAACAAAAACAAAAACAAAACAAACAAACAAAAAAAACAGAATGATTTCAGGTGTTTTATTATCAAGATGTTGATTATCCTTAAATGATCAGCACTAGAACATGTTATCTTGACACTTATTTCCTGCTCTCACTTCTCTCTCTCACACATGAAAAGTGATTTCAAATTCATTGAGATTGCACTCATTAGCTAGATATCCATTAATCTTATGGTACAGAGAATGATTGTCTCCTTCTGAATTCAAAGGTTGATGTTCTTGACTGACAAAATAGACAATAAGGAGTTGCTAATATACTCACTCTGGCGTTTAAATACATAGAGAAATTTTACTTCTGAATGCAAGTATTTGTCCCACAGAGGCATTTTACATACTGCAGAGCATTTCAAGACAGAACTCTGTGAAGTTCTCTACATCCTATGTCTTACAGCATCCAGGAAAATGATCGAATGTACTTAGCAGGAGGTTCTAGATACATATGTATTGGAACACATGTGGCTTGTGCCACCTTTGAAGCTAAAAAGATTTGAAAATTACTCAGGCAAGAGTAGCGCTCAGCAAACATCCCATAAAAGAAAGTTCTTTTGCGGTAACAGGAGTGGTGTAGGAATTGAAACCACCATTTGCATTAGTTAATTTACCCCATCTCCTTGTTATGCTTATAAAATTATACTCTTAGAAATGTAAAAATATTTTTTTTTCTTCCAAGCTGACCATAATATGCTTTTAATAATTTTTATACCACTTTCTATTGTGTGCAAATTTGTCATCCCTTACAAAATTTTACTTCTTTTTTATTACATGCAAAAGTACTTTTTAGCATATTTTATACCATATCCTAATAAAGGCCTCATTCTACAAAAGGTTGCAGCTTGAAAACAATCAATGTCACTCTTCAGTCAATTGCAAGGATCACTGCTAAGTCTCCCAAGACTTGATTCTCTTGTCCCTACAATTGCTTGGACTAAATATTCATCTCCACAACACTGCTAGCTCTTACTGCCTTGAGGAGCTAGGGAGACTGGAGCAGAGAAATCAAACTAATGTTTCCGATGTGTCAGTGCACAGCATACTGCCATTAGGACATCAAGCCAGCATGATTTATTAGCAATTTTAATTAATTTTCTGAGTCATTTCCTCAGGGCTCAGTTCTGTAATCTTATTACTATGAGCCTAACATGCTATAGTAAGACTATGCTTTCTAATCTTTCTTTTGTTGTTAAATGCAATCCCTGCTTTCATTAGGAAACTCTTGAGATGAAGCAGCTTGCTCTTCTGAACAGTGAAATTTTCTTGCATATTCTTTAGAAATTAGTGAAAGTTATATACCAGAGAATATTAGTTCTTAATACAAAACTCATCACCCAATTTTCTCTTTTGTTCTTTTACTGAAAAATCATGCTGCAAGCGTTTGATGTCCCAACTTGAAAACAGAAAAACTACATCCCTAGAATTTGAGGTATGGAATAATAATTTCACTTATCCCCAGTTTGTTTTTTGTACTAATGACCAAATCTTAGCCTAATTTAATTCAGGGGCAAAAATAACTAATAAATAAACTGTGCTCCTGAACTTTTATGGATATTATGAAACACAGCCCTGTATGCTTTTACTGTTTGCTTTTTAGCTTCTGATTACTCTCAAGCAGAAAGCATTTATTAGCTGATTTGCGAAAAGATAAGTACTTTTTATTAGCAGTATTTTTCCCCAGGATTACACAACTTTGCAGTGATATGGATTAAATTATTTTTATCACATCTGACCAACTATTCATGAGCAGTTTTAATGGATGTAAACTTAGATTATTCCAAAGTGTGACTGATATGTCACAATCACTAAAATTTGATATTTGAGATAGCAAGGTAGTTTACATGGTTGCTTGTTTTTGTTGTTGTTGTTTTAACAATTTCTGTGTCATAAATGTATAATATTATTGCTTTGAATTATACACAAATATTCTAATAATTCACTGAAGATTTTGTATACATTATTATTTCAATTCCCATAGCAGCATCAGGTACCATGGCAGTATCAACACTAAAGAACGGATGAAGACATTCAAGGCTTAGAACGCTCTTGTTGATTCAAGTCTTATCTGTGTTGAAGTCACTAAGACTTTAACTAAAAAAGACGACTACACAAATGTACCTGCAGCCTTTAATTTGCCCTTTGCCTGACACAAAATTAGAATAAAGTGAAGCACAGTGTCTGGGTGCTTTAGCTGTGCAATATTATTGACAGTAATGCTTTCAAATATCAGAGAATATTATTTTGCTTCCTTGCTAGAAAAAAGGAAACATTACTTAGAAATAGGTTTAACAGTTACTGCAAAAATAAAGCATTAAAATATGCATTTAGCTCTCACAAAAGGGAGTTTGTCCTCTGTTAAGGACAACTAAAAACATCAGTTGAAAAAACAAGTAAGTTGAGGGAATATTGCTGCTTACATCTTGACCTTATCCAAAAATCTCGGAGGTCTATGAGGATAGTTTGCTCAAAGTTAAGGATAAATATAGGAAATGAGGGAGTTGTACTTCTTTTCTCCCTGCTGTGTGATCTTCAAAAAGATGTTTCCAGATATATTGTACACTGATACTCAAACATAAACCTAAACCAGCAGAGTCCTAGGCAGTAGTACGAGGGAAGTCAGTGAGATAAGCCATTCTACATGACTACTTTTCAACAATGACTTGAGATACTAAAGTCTGCAAATACCTATTTATTTGAGCTGTTTGAGAATAGCAATGAAACCTCATGACTAACAAGGCAGTAATTGATAGCTCTAGGAGTATTCTCTTGTGTTGGAGGTAAATTCGTCTTCTAGATGTGGGGAATCAACCTTTTACTTAAGTAGATAGTGATAAGACAAGGGGAAATGGCTTTAAGCTCAAAGAGGGAAGGTTTAAATTGGATGTCAGGGGAAGTTCTTCAGAGAGAATAGTGAGGTGTTGGAACAGGCTGCCCAGAGAGGCTGTGAATGCTCTGTTCTTGGAGGTATTCAATACCAGGTTGAATGGGGCCCTGGGCAACTTGGTCTAATGCCAGATCTCCAGGTTGGCAGTCCTGCTTGTGGCAGAGGTCTTGGAACTTGATCCTTGGGTGTCCCTTCCAACCCAAGCCATTCTATGATTGTGTGATATAAGAATGTTCCCCATTCCAATATCACAATTCTGTCATGGTGATGTACAACCAAACTTCTGCTTCCTTCAGTGAATAGTGAGGTACGCTGAAGTCACAGAGCAATGAATTTTTCAGCGTAACATCCATCTGAATTAAATGATTGGGCTACTATATCAAGAAAGAGCAGGCTGATGTTTTTTAGCTCTTCTCTCTTAAAAATTGACCTATGAATGCATCAGATCCCTACATGAAAAATACTATATATGTACTCTTTAGAAGGGATAGGCAAGGTAGGAAGGGCGGAGGAATTGCCCTTTTTGTCGAAGACAAAGACTGTGAGGAGCTCCCTCTGAGATACAGTCAGGAACAGGTTGAGAACCTGTGGGTTAGAATTAGGGACAGGACTAATAAAGGCCAGCTGGTGATAGAGTTATACTACAGGCCACCTGATCAAGGGGAGACTGTTGATGAGACTTTCTTGCTTCAGATGCGGGAGGCATCAGGCTCACAGGCTCTCATCCTGGTGGGGGACTTCAACCATCGAGATATCTGTTGGAAAGACCTCACAGTCAGCTGCAAAAGGTCTAGGAGGCTCCTGGAATCCACTTATGATAACTTTCTGGTTCACATATTGGACAGACCGACCAGAGGTGAAGGTTTGCTGGTTCTGCTTCTCACCAGTGTGGTGGAGATCACTAAAGGTGTTAAGGTTGGAGGCAGCCTGGGCTGCCATGATCATGAATTTCGTGGTCTTGAGGGATGTGGGTCTGGCAAAGACTGGGGTCAGGACCCTGAACTTTGGAAGAGCAAACTTTAAGCTGTTCAAGGAGTTGTTGGCCAATCCCCTGGGATGCTGTCCTTAAAGACAGAGATGTTGAGGAAAGATGGCTACTCTTCAAGGATGCCTTTCTGAGAGCACAAGAGCTCTCCATCCCTCTGAATAAGAAAGTAGGCAGAGGAGGCAGGAAACCGTCATGTATCAGCAAGGACCTGATGGGCATACTGAGGGCAAAGAAAGGTGCATGCAAGCTCTGGAAACAAGAGCATTTCACCTGGGAAGAATACAGGGATACTGTCTGGAGTTGCAGACATGGGATCAAGAAAGCCAAGGTGCAGGCAGAACTGAACTTGGTGAGGAATGTGAAAAACAACACGAAGACACTTTACAGGTACATTGGCCAGCAGAGACAGGCCAAAACGAGTGTACCTCCTTTGGTAAATGTAAAAGGAGATCTGGCCTCAATGGACAAAGAAAAGGCTGAGGTACTGAATGAATTCTTTGCCTCAGTCTTCATTGGCAGACACGATTCTAATATTTCTCATGTTCCTGAGCCCTGCATTCCTAAACCTCTAGGTGGGGACTGAGGCAGTAAATTCCCCCCCACTATAAGTCCGAGACTACCTCATGAGTCTTAATGCACAAGTCTATGGGGCTGGATGACATGTATCTCAGGGTTTTGAAGGAGCTGGCTGAGGTGGTTGCTGAGCTGCTCTCCTTTGTACTTGAAGATTTGTGGCTGTCAGGGGAGGTCCCAGATTACTGGAGGAAGGGTCAAATCATTCCCAATTATAAGAAAGGGAGCAAGCAGGAACCAGGGAACGACAGGCCAGTGAGTCTCACCTCTGTACCTGGGAATATCATGGAACAGATCCTCCTGGACAACTTGCTTGATCACATGAGGAATGAGCGCGTGATCTGAGACAGCCAGCACGGCTTCACCAGGGGAACGTCCAATCTGGTGGCCTTCTATGATGGAGTGATGGCATCGGTGGACACAGGGAGGGCGACCGATGTCATTTACCTGGACTTGAACAAGGCCTTTGACATGGTCCCCCACCACATCCTTATCTTAGACAGAGATAGAGGGTGGCCATCAGTGGTTCTATGTCCAGGTGGGGGCAGGTAACGAGCGGTATCCCCGAGGGATCTGTCTTGGGACCAGTGCTCTTTAACATCTTTATCAATGACATCAATGATGGAATCGAGTACACCTCAGCAAGTTTGCTGATGACACCAAGCTGAGTGGTGCGGTCGACACGGTTGAAGGAAGGGATGCCATTCAGAGGGACCTCGAGAGGCTAGAAAGGTGGGCCCAGGTGAACCTGATGAGGTTCAACACAACAAAGTGCAGAGTTTTGCACTTGGGCCGGAGGAATCCCAGTCACTTATACAGACTGGAAAGAGAAGTCCTTGAGGGCGGCCCCGTNGCGTCCAGGTCTGGAGCCCACAGTACAAGAAAGACAGAGAGCTGTTGGAGAGGGTCCAGAGGAGGGCCACAAAGATGATCAGGGGACTGGAGCACCTCCCCTACGAAGACAGGCTGAAGGAGCTGGGCTTGTTCAGCCTGGAGAAAAGAAGGCTGCAGGATGGCCTCATTGCAGCCTTTCTGTACCTAAAGGGAGCCTATGAACAGGAGGAGAGTCAACTCTTTGAAAGGGTAGATAACAGCAGGACAAGGGGAAATGATTTTAAGTTGAGGGAAGGGAGATTTAGGTTGGACGTCAGAGGGAGGTTGTTTACAGGGAGAGTGGTAAGGTGCTGGAACAGGCTGCCCAGAGAGGTTGTAGATGCCCCATCCCTGGAGGTGTTTAAGGCCAGATTGGATGGGGCCCTGGGCAACCTGTTCTAGTATTAAATGTGGTGGTTGGCGGCCCTACCTGTGACAGCAGTGTTGGAGCTTCATGATCCTTGAGATCCCTTCCAACCTGGGCCATTCTGTGATTCTGTGATTATATAAAGTCTTAAAATTTATGACCAGCAATAGAACACGAGAGACAAGGTCAACAAACAGTCCAGCAGAATTGAAAGAACATGAGCTGCATATTGTATTGATAATGAGTGATGTATATACATCTCCTTTTTCTTGTCTAGCTCACCGAACCTTTTAAGACTCTTACCAGCTATAGTCAATAACTTTACTTTCCAGTTTATTAAGAGTTACTGCATGTTTCACTGTTTTAGTTATTTTTTCAACTAATAATATATATTTTTAGATAATTATAATAATTTCAAAAAAAAAAAATAGTGATTTTTTGAATTTTCACAAGTGCTATCTTATATCTTTCATGGAAACAATAGATTTGTGATGAGACTGGTAAAAAGTGTGAATGATACCTTGGCTACAAAGAAAAAGACTGGTAACAGATAAGTACTCTTCTCCTGAGGGAGCAAAGATTGCATAAGTGCCTGGTCGTGGAATCTGTACCATGAAATATCAGTAATGTTTTAAGGATAATAACTATGGTATGGATTTAGATTCAGGCCTAGATGAATCTAATCAATAATTATTATCCTTTTGTCAGTGAATAAATTAGACTTGTTTAGACCTGATGGAACTCACACATGTATAATTTTTACCTTGCAGAAAAGATACAAATTGTGGCTTAAACCAAATGGTGCTAAGATGGTAATTTCCTGAGAAAATGCTTCTCATGAACCTGGAGATAACAGAAGTTACCACAGCTTTGGATCATCATACCACTTTTCCCGAGATAGTAAATAAGAAGGACAATCCCCTTGCTATAGTATTACAGGGACAAATCCATTCTCTGTTGTATAATTAGTAAGAAAGTATCCATGTGTTCCCATTCCACCAATTACTCAACAGATCATTTGGGTTCAGTGTAGTGGGAAATAAATAAACAAATAGATAGATAAATAGATAGATAGATAAAAAAAGAACTGTGTAATACATGAGGAAAGCAGCTATGTTTTTTATTCACGAGAGAACGCAGACATATCTGCCCTTAAAGTGGTTCAGAACCTTCAAAATGTAAAACGGTTTTATAATAATAGCTAGCATTTTTATGTCCTCCAGAGCACTCTAGGAATAAATGACAGAGAAAAGACAGAAGAAAAGACTGATTGTTTGTAGATCACATAAACTTTAAGTCAATTATATTTTGAGAGAAAATGATATTCAACTGTAATGTGTATCTTTAAATTGTTCTGCCTCTTTTTGTCGTCATTTTTCTAATTTTTTTTTCCTGTCCTTGCATAAAGGCCAACTAGTTGAACATAAACAAGAAATCACTTAAAACTCTGAATTACATGAAGCTCCAATGGGAAAATAAGAATATCACATTCTATTGTGCTAAAATTGCATCAACCTTATTGTACCATGATCCAGAATACCCACTGTAGTAGGTTTTGTTTCTTTTCATGTTGTTTTCTTACCATGTTATTTCAGTTAATGATGACTCTGACATTTTCAAAAGACTGATTCTCCCATTTTTTACATCTCGAGTTATGTATCTTGCCCCTTCATACATGCCATTACAAGATTCCCAGTGACTGAAAGCAGAAGCTTAGTTCTTTTGCGACTGTCAGAATTGTATTTAGTGTCCTAATTCAATAAGTGCACATTTTGGTGAAGTAAAAATTGCTGGAAGGGTTCTAGGAGTACAAATTGCTGAATAAGCTCTAAAAAATAGTATCTCTGAGGAATTTTGAAGAGACAGCTAAGGGGAGATCTCATGGCATTCTACAGTTTCTTCATGAGGGGAGTGGAAGGGCAGTGCTGATCTCTGCTCTCTGGTGATGTGACAGGACCTGAAGGAATGGCATGGAGCTGTATCAAGAGGCAGTCAGGTTGGGGGTTAGGAAAAGGTACTTCACCAGAGCGTGGTGGACATGGAACTGGCTGCCCAGGGCAGTGAGCATGGCCCCACGTTGCTGGAGTTCAAGAAGCATCTAGACAGCCTCTCAGACGTAGGGTTTGAATTTTGTATGGTCCTCTGTGGAGCCAGGAGATGGACTCAACAATCCCTGTGGGTACTTTACAATTCAGGTTATTCTATGATTCTGTAGTATTTATGACATCTAACCTTTTTCAGTTCTGAGATAATGTTGAAACGGCTGAAGATACACAAAAATCAAGTCTTTTGCTCTGTTCATTTCTATCAACAGAAAATGGGCATATGCATTAAACAGAAAAGTATATACGTTAAATCTTCATTCTTGTTTTGTGTATAACTTCAACAGACACCAGTGTTGCCTTCTTATTCTTTTAAAAATCTGAAACAAGCTTACTAGCTTATCATAACTGAACCTACCTCCCCTCCCTACCAAAAACACAAAACAGAACTAAAATTGAGAAAGAACTCCTGAAGGAGACTCCAAGTTATAAAGGAGAGAGCAAAAGTGAGAATGAAGATACATGTAAGTCAAATGCTAAACACTGATAATACATTCAATTCAGAAAAACTAGGGTTGTCTACAGAGAAGTTTACAGAGACTTAGAAAACCTACTGGCTTCTTCCTGCATTACATCCTACTAGTAACAAAATCTGCAGTATTTTTTTAAAAAGACATGATGCAAATAGCTTGCAATTATACTCTCCTGTAACATTTCTTAGTTTTTAGTTTCTGGAATTATTTTTTTTTTCTAGCTTCCGTATTTTCTGTATATTTGATTGTGAGGTTCTAAAACAAAGCATATAAAACTGATTAGCAATGAATTCACTTTATTTAAAAGCAAAGATTTAAAAAATAATTTGTGTACTAATTGCAAAAGACATAAAAGGGTTGTTTTAATGTCTTCCAGAATTACCCCTGAAATTTTTGTTCTGTGCAGTTCTAAAACAGTGAAATGACTCCAACTTTTTGGGGCAAAAGTAACTTCACCTGGCATTTTAGGGCAGACTTGATCTTCCTCCTCCACCTGACATTAATGATGAAAATTCCATGGAAATGAATCGAATCACACTGGTATTCAGTGGATGTAAATGAAAAAAAAAAAAAGCTTGTCCGTGTTTTATTTTGCATAATGATCTGACACTTGAGAATTATATTTCTTGTTGGAATATCTTCAGAAAAGGAATTACTGTGGTCATTTTCATTATCACAATAAGAAGCAGAGATGTTAAAGAGAACTATAAACAAGTGGAGTGAAGTAAGTATCCTGGTCTCCAGGGCATCATTTAACTCCTCCTCTGTAAATGCAATTTAGTTTGAAGCAAGAAGCATTGATTATTTATTTTTGTAATACATAAAAGTTAAAAATCATCAGAATACTCCCATTTTGGAAAAACTGAGACTTTTTTCCCCCAAAATTAAACACATTATTTAAGTTAGTATTACCACCTCCAGAGGTAACAATATTGACATACTGTTAAAATAGATAATAACAAAGTATGTGAGAGCGTCTTCATAGACCTTGAAAAAAAATTAGGCTCATTTTTAGAAGGATGACATTCTTCATCAGTAATTTAGAATACTGTTCTGTTTTTGAAGGGAAGAAGAGGGCAGCTGTTCCTGGGAAATGGCTGACTGAATTCGATTAACGACTCTATATAAACCAGCACGAGTTTACTTCATTAACTAGCAGAAACATTTCCCATGCCTTCAATTAGCACTGGTTTTACTTAATCTAAAATTAGTTAAGACAAGATATGATCAGAAGACATCATTGTGAGCCAAGTGTTCCTCAAACAGAACTGATTTATCTCTTTGGCACCTCATTAAAATACAAACTATATTGAAATTGATTTTCAGCACTTTCAGGCAGGAATGTTTGTAATAATGTTAATTTGCAATTTTCCTTTTATATATATATATATATATATATATATATATACATTTTCTGTATGCTTTGGTTGCCATGTTCAGCCACAGGCTATTTGTACTGTGCAGACAGAAAATGAACAGTGAACATTTATTTCTCATATCTTTTAGAGGAACCTGAGGCGCATGAAGATATTTGTGCTGTAACAGGCATAGTCAATCTCCTTCACTCCCTTTAGTCACTATATATCAACAGCAAACTCCCAGCTAGTCTTGCTGCATCAATTAACCTGCCAGGGCTCTCTGCTGTCAGACTCAGTAATAATAAACTCCCCCCAGTGAGAGATAGAGCTATAGATCCTCACCCTGCGACTTCCATAGTGGCTGAATTATTCAGAATCAGCATGATTAAGGAAATGACATGGTATTAGTTAAAAAGACATACTTTTTTTTTTTCCTGACTAAGGTTTAAACCTATTAAGGAATAGCAGTTGAAGAAAATGGGTCTTTACTATCAGTCCACAGGTGTTAGAAAAGGGATTTCTAGGGAAAAAAAAAAAAGTTTATAATGTCTGTCAACTTGGAAGTTTACGGATAAAACTGTAAATAGCAAAAGAGGATAGCTAAATCATAAAGCTTCTGTAAATCAAAGAATCATCTGAATTAAAAAAATAAAAGCAGAATAAAAAATTCAGGACACAAAAACAAATATATTAATTGAGATAAAATTGATAATGCTGAAACTGCTATTTTTAAGTAAAAGATATACCTACTGTTCATTACTATATAGAATCTGTTAGGATGTTTACTCTGACAGATATAACAGCATACTAAGAGTGCCCCTTATTTAGTACTTTACATTTTGTTTTAAGGTGGAAAATAAGTAGCATTACTATAAATGCTGAAATATATTGCAAATAAAGCAATTGTTTACAATTTCCAGTGCTAGATCAGCTGAATAATATTACATTAGCAAGGCAAGTGAGCTTACTGAAACAAAGTGATGGAAAAAGAAATTTGGCTTTCATACTTCTATTCCCTTATAATTTATTTCTCAGTCTTGGTTTCTTTGGCTACTCAATGACTATTTCTTAACTAAATGCTTCTACTGATTCCTGGGAGAATGATCTCTATAAAGAGAACTGAGCCTCCATGTTAGAAGTGATGTTAAATACACTGATGTTCATATAGAATGACCACTAGAGTAATGTGAAATTATTTTCTTTGTCTTGCTTATCTAAACTAAATGGATGTAGTCTGTTGATAGAAAAGAATAGAAGGAGATAAGAACTACTTTTGGTTTACCCTGAGTTCCTATACAGCTATGAAAGCATATGATACACATTACTTACCATTAGAGTAGTTAAAAGACTAATAATGAGTGTAGTTGACAAGACACATATGGATGAAACTAGGACCTGTCCTGAAGTAGTCTCATCAAAGAGAATTTAACCCTATCAATTGCAGTAATGGTTAAAGTTGATCAAAATGAAATAAGCTCTGTAAAATTCAGTGTAGGAAAAAGTATTCATTTACCCCTTTTTCAATATTGCACAATTTCAATTTTGCACACAGAAACAACTGAATTTCTTCCTGACATTATAAAAGGAGAATAAACTTCACAATATTTCACTGGTTGTCCAGTGATGTTCTGAATTCTGTGTTCTGTTTTTGCATCATATGTGATTGTTCATGGGGCACATCTGAATATTATATTAACCTTTTAAAACACAGAAGTCTACACAAAGAACACAGAACTGAAACAGACTGTGTTTTGCATTTATAAAAGGGAAATATGAAGTAAATATAACACATATCAAATTAAAACCGTAAATATAAAATGCACTATTATCCTCTTGAAAAATGTCCCTTATTTGAGATATTTGGGATTACACTATTTCATGGTTAAGCTAGCCAGAACAGAAAAGGAGATCTAAAACTCTGAGTCACTAAATACTTCACGTGGTCACTGTAAATATTCACAGTACTTTTCATCAGGAAGAATTTGCTTTTCTCTGATTTGCTACAAAGGCTTATACAGTAAGTATGGCAAAGACTTTCAAATTTCTACATCCTTGGCCCCCAAATACTTAAACATGTAAAAAAATGGCCAATATTTCAAATATCTGTGTCTGTTCTTACCACTGCTCCCAGTGAATTCATGTAACATTACTAAAATGTGCAGTACATATGAAGATCAGGTTACTTGTAAGTGCCACTACTCAAAATGAATACAGAGCAAGGGCTTATGGTCATGTATTATACCAGGCAGTAATATGCTGGTCATCTTCAAAGGATCTACTGTGAAGACAGAATCCAGAACCACTGTGTTACTGTGCTGTTGCTCCTACTGCTGTATTTCAAAGGTATTACAGAATCGTAGAATCATGGAATGGCTTGAACTGCAAGGGACCTTAAATATCATCCAGTTCCAACCACCCTGCTGGGGGGAAGAGTTGCAAGTCCCTAGGTCAGGCTGCTCAGGGCCCCACCATATCTGATCTTGAATGCCTCCATAGGTGGGGCAGCCTCAGCTTCAGTGGATTATCTGTTCCAGTGCTTCACACCCTCCTGAGTAAAGAATTTCTTCCAAACCTCCCCTCATCACTTTTAAAAACCTTTCTCCTTCTTCTATCATCTATCCATGTTTTCTGAAGAGATCACACAAATCCAGAGTAAACATGGCAACTGGAAAAGAGGCAGGTGGCACAACTGGAAGATAGCAGTTTACAGCTGAATATCTTTTGCTTACTGTGCATGTGACTGAATACTGGCACAGCTTGCTTGAGAAGTTGTAGACTCTTCATCCTTTTCAAGTTTTTTCATAGACATTTTGACATAGCCCTAGGCAACCTGCTCTAGGTGATCTTGCTTGAGAAGAAGTACTGTACCAGATAATCACAAGAGCTCTCTTACAACCCCAACCATTCTGGTGTTTCTGTCTGGGGCTTTCTCACTGGCAACAACGATGATCTTTTTCCTCCAATACCCTGTAGAGGAACTGAACTGTACACATCTAATCCGCCCAACACAAGCTTTTTTACTCAGGGAGATCAGCATGTCAGATGAAAGGCCTGAGGATAAAACTGACCCACAAGGCCAGAAGATGGCCCACTGTTCAGTAAAGCAGGCTTTCTTCCTTGGAGGCATTTGCCATCCTCACTGGGTGGTCCCAGAGACTTATGCAGTTCCTTGAGACCTGCTGGCATGAATGCAATCATGCTGACACCCTATCTACCCTCCAGCTGTTGCCTCCACGTCATCCATCCTTTTACAGCCACTCCTGTGTCTGTGCTACATCTCTGCAAAAGTAGCCCAACTCCTCTGGAGCAAATCTGGCAGTCACAAGGGGCTGGCTCTTCCCTTTGTGGAATACACTCTCTCGTTTCAGAGGAAACAGGCTCTACTTTCGTTGGCCTGAATGCCTTGGGTTGGTCTATATGGGGAGAGGAAAGCATTGAATGCCAACTCCCCTTGGAGTTCAGTAGTAATCCAGGAACACGATTTGTGTACCCACAATAGGAAAACAATGGATGAATCTGTGCTCAGACTCATTGTTCAGGCTTCCGTCTTTGTTATAAACCACTTGCAAGTAATCTAAACCCATAGGCACTGACACCGCAGTTGAACTGAAGAAAAGAAGGGGCAAAGCACTGTTTTCTTTAGATTGAATCTATGCGTTAAAGACTTCCCAGACATGGATTGTTGTTCTGCATTGGCATTAACTTGGCCACTATTAATGAAGTTCCCTTCATGAGACGATACAAGAAAGAAAAGTGCTGCAGGTAAGTCTCTGGTTATCAGGGAGTCATCTAGCTGCCCAGGACAATGCAAGTTGGCAGTGCTTATGAGGAGTATAGAGGCAACTATTCTGTCCCTGTCAGCACAAAGATGACAGGATGAAGATCCAGAGTTCAGGCTATCCTTGAAGATCTTCAAAAGATGCGTGGAGACTGTTCTTTGCAACTTGCTTTAAGTGTCTCTACTTGAGTAGATGACCTCCAGAGGTCACTTCTAATCTAAATCCTTCTGTGATTCCATTACAGATATTCTCAAGCTTTTCTCACTGTACAAGGTGGTTTTATAGCTTAGACCTATTTTATTTGTTCATTTTGATTTGATGTACATTACTAAGATATTACAATAAAATGACTAGTAAGTTTCTAACATCCAGAAGAAGAAATTAATACATAGTATTATACATTATTTTTCTTAGTGCAGCACGAATTTCACCATACAATGAGTTATTTCTGGGATATCATACATCTTTACTATCTTGTTCCCAATAGAGACTATCTAGGCAACTAGTACAGACTCAGTACTTACACTTAGATGGTTAATTCTCACTTTATGCAACGTAAGAGTACATTTTTTTTCTGTATAGGATCATTGAATCACGGAATTGTTCAGGTTGGAAAAGACCTTCAAAATCATCAAGTCCAACTGCAACCTATCCATACTAGCCTAACTCTAACAACCCTCTGCTAAATCATGTCCCTGAGCACCACATTCAAACAGTTTTTAAGCACGCCCAGGAACGGTGACTTAATCACCCCCCTGTGGAACATATTCCAGTGCATAACAACCCTTTATGTAAAGAAGTTCTTCCTGATATCCAACCTAAACCTCTCCTGGTGCAACTTGAGGCCATTTCCCTTCATCCTGTCACCTGTCACCAGTGAGAAGAGATCAACCCTGCCCTCACTGCAATAACCTTTCAGGTATTTCACAGAATAACAGCATATCAGGGACCATGAAAGATCATCTTGTCCAATCCTCCTGCCAAAGCAGGAACACCTAGATCAGATCACACAGGAACACGTCCAAGTGGGTTTTGAATATCTCCTGAGAAGGAGATCCACACTTTCTCTGAGCAGCCTGTTCCAGTGCTCTGTCACCCCAATGAAATGGTTTTTTTCTCATGCTTATGCGCAACCTCCTGTGTTCCAGCTTGCACTCACTGTATCTTGCAACTTTGTCCAGTTTTGAAAAAGAAGTTAGATTAGATGACCTTCTGAGGTTTCATCACTCCTATCCAAGTCATCTAAATTATATTAAAACTTTAGCTAGGCTTAATATTGTATAAATCCATTAATTGAATTATATCAATAAAATTCACTATATATTAGTATCATGATGTATATTTATCTATCTATCTACTATTCTGACTTCTTCAGTAAGGATTTTGCAACTTCCTTTTTTTCAACATATTTTGAAACCTTGGAATTTATTTTCCTAATTATTGAACTCCATTGTACTACACACATATCATAATCATAGAATCATACGTTGGCCTGGGTTGAAAAGGACCACAATGATCATCTAGTTTCAACACCCCTGCTATGTGCAGGGTTACCAACCACCAGACCTGGCTGCCCAGAGCCACATCCAGCCTGGCCTTGAATGCCTCCAGGGATGGGGTATCCACAACCTCCTTGGGCAACATGTTCCAGTGTGTCACCACCCTCTGTGTGAAAAACTTCCTCCTAATATCTAACTTAAACCTCCCCCATCTCAGTTTAAAACCATTCCCCCATATGCTTTAAGTTTCTCTGGATCTGCATAAATTCAAAGGGTATTTTGTTGTGTTTTGTTGGTTTTTTTTGTTGTTGGTGGTGGTGGTGGGTTTTTTTTGATGTTGTTATTTTTTGTCTTTTTTTGATTCCAGACAAAAAAATAAATATCTAATAAAACAGTAGTTTTAGCGTATTTAATTCAGTGGTTCCAGCCACTGGGGATTCCTGTTGTGAGACAATAAAATATATGCATTAAGTATTTGACCAGTTTTAAAACATTTGCATCTTTTATTTACTAGTTTGATAAATGAATATTGCTACAAAAGATACATTACTTTACATTCCATACCTTAGAGTATACACTACTTCAAAAGCTTCTGTGCTCTCAAACAATTTGTGTCTTCTCCTCCAACTCCCTGTACCTTAAGACCTCAAATCTCAAAGGACTTACAGACTATTCAGGTTTTCTACTTAACTATTCCTTTTCTTTTCCTGCATATGTTTGTTTTCTCATTGCTTTTCTGTGCCCTTCTATCAGACTCCTATCAAGTGTTTTAGTTCTACTCTCAAGAGTTTTTGGCTTCTCAAAATGCAAGCAGTACCTAAAAAGAAAGCCAGCTCTCCACAGTGTAACTTTTATTAATGAAAAATGGGAAACTTAACATCCACAGTCTTTTTCCTCTGTAGCTTTGTGTGAGTATGCTAGCAGTGTTGTGTACAAAAGCACACAAATGGTGTAATACCTTCTCTGACAAAACACTAGGTTTTTTAGTGGTAGAAACTCTGTAATGGCAACCATAGCTGTAGTGTTTTCACCCTGATGGGCAGCTAAACTCCACTACACTGCTCTATCATTTCCTCTCCTCAAAGGCGCTAGTGAAGAAAATATGATTAAAGAAATCTCATATGCTGAGATGAAAGAGGCACTATGTAGGGAGATTAATATAATGTATTGTCTATTACTAGCAGACTAGAGCAGTAAGAAATAAAAGGACACTAAAAACACATACCCCCCCATTCACCCTCTTCTGCCCCCTCCTGATTGTCACAGAGGAATGGAGTTTGTGGTTAGTCCATAATTACAGAATCATAGAATGGCTTAGGTTGAAAAGGATCTCAAAGACATCTAGTTTCAACACCCTTGCTATGTGCAGGGTCACCAACCACCAGTCCAGAGCCACATCCAGCCTGGCCTTGAATGCCTCCAGGAATGAGGCATCCACAACCTCCTTGGGCAACATGTTCCAGTGTGTCACCACACTCTGTGTGAAAAACTTCCTCCTAATATCTAACTTAAACCTTCCCTGTCTCAGTTTAATACCATTCCCCCTTGACCTATTACTTTAAATCCACATAAGCAGTCACTTCTCCTGTTTAAATCTTCCTTTCAAATACTGGAAGGCAACAATGCGGTCTCTCCAGAATCTTCTCTTCTGCAGGCTAAACAAGCCCAGTTCCCTCAACTTTTCTTCGTATGAGAAGTGCTCCAGCATCTTAGTGGCCCTCCTCTGGACCTGCTCCAAGAGCTCCACGTAATTCTTGTGCTGGGAGCCCAGGCCTGGACGCAGTACTCCAGATGAGGCCTCACAAGAGCTGATTAGAGGGGGACAATCACCATTCCCTTCTGGCCACTGGTCTTTTAATGGAGCCCATAACACAGTTGGCCTTCATGTGTGCAAGTGCACACTGCTGGCTGATGTTCAGCTTCTTGTTCACCAGGACCCCTACCCATCATTCTTCCATGGCGACGCTGCTCCTTCTCCAAGTGGGTCTTCTACGAAATGCTGTCCTTCCCAAATTGATCCTGGATGTATTTCACATAGGTTACAGCTCTCCAGGCACTGCTCCCCACAGCTCCGTATCATGGGACCCACCCATCTGGCACTGCTCCCCGTGCTCTGCATGAACAGCAGCTCCTCCAGCCCTCCTCCTCTGCGGGCCACTCTCCAGGTCTGCAGCTCCACCCAAGGGGCTCCAGCAGGCCTCTCAGTGGGCTGTTTCTCCTTCAGTCCTCACCCACTGTTGCCCTGAGGGCTTCTCGTGTCAGCATGTGGAGATTTACTCTGCGTGTTTCCCATGGGCTGCAGGGAACGGGCTGCAGAGAAGAGCCTGCTCCTCTGTGGGCTGCTCCTAGGCTGCAGGAGCTGATGCTCTGCATCTGGAGCTCCTCCAATCCTCCTTCTGCACTGACCCTGGGTGTTGTAGAGCTGTTCTCTCAAATTCCTCATTCCTCTCTCCCAACTGATGTGGTGCAACAGTTTTTCCCTTTCTTAAATCTGCTCTTCCAGAGGCACACGCACTTTTGGAAGAGACTCCCGACTCAGCATCATGGGAGCCCCCCGCACATGCCTACCCCGCTTCCCCAGCTCTCTCTAAACAACAGGTTTCAGACGCTGAAGGTTGAAGGGAGGTGAGTAGTGAGGCTATGGAGGATCTGCCTAGGAGGGAGCCTAAGGTGGGGCGGTTATCCCCACATGTTGAGACTGCCTCTGTCAGGAAAGAAAGAAACGTGGTCATGGTGGGTGACTCCCTTCTCAGAGGAATGGAGGGCCCCATATGCAGACCAGACTCAGGCCATTGGGAAGTGTGCTGCCTTCCTGGGGCCCGAGTCAGAAACATAATCAGGAAACTTCCAAAGCTGGTTAGGTCCACTGATTATTTTCCCTTACTCATAGTTTAGGTGGGCAGTCATGAAATTGTTCAGAGAAGCCTATGAGCTATAAAAAGAGATTTCAGGGGTTTAGGGCATTTAGTTCAAGGAGTGGGAGTGCAAGTGATCTTTTGTTCTATACCGTCAGAGGCAATGAGGGACACGGAGCCAGCTTGGAAAGCACAAACAATGAATAATCGGCTCAGAGGCTGGTGCTGAGGCAGAAACTTTGGGTTTTTTGATCATGGGGCAGTTTACTCGGCCTCCAGCCTGTTGTCCATCCACGATACCCCACAGTCTCAAAGGAGACAACAAATCCAATGCAAGAGCTAGCTAGCTATGATGGGGGAAGGGGACAAAACAGGGCTCACAGGAGATGAGCCTAAGGGAACAATGCTTGAGCTGGGGGTGAGGCAGATGACTCAGCTGAAGTGCATCTACACCAATGCACACAGTATGGGCAACAAGCACGAGGAGCTGGAAGCGATTGTGTGGCAGGCTAACTATGACCTAGTTGCTATTACTGAAACATGGCAGTGGGACCACTGCCTTGACTGGAGTGCTGTGATGGATGGCTTCAAGCTCTGCAGAAGGAATAGCGAGGAAGGAAGATGTTGTGGCCCTTTGTATTAAAGATTGTTTTCATGTTGAAGACCTTGAGGTTGGGAATGATAAAGTTGAGTGTCTATAGATAAGGATCAGGGGGAAGGTCTGTAGGGGCAACATTTTGGTGGGGGTCTGTTACAGATCACCTAAGCAGAATGAAGAGAAGGACAAGGCATTCTACAAGCAGCTTGCAGAAGTCGTGCAATTGCCAGCACTCATTCTCATGGGAGACTTTGACTTCCCTGATGTATGCTGGAAGTATAATAGGGTGCAGAAGAAGCAGTCCAGGAGGTTTCTAGATTGCATGGAAGACAGCTTCCTTACACAACAGGTACGAGAGCCTACCAGGGGTGATACCCTGCTAGACCTGCTCTTCACTAATAGAGAAGGACTAGTGGGAGATGTGAAGGTTGGGGACTGCCTTGGGCAGAGCAATCATGAAATTGTAGAATTCTCTATTCTTGGAGATGTCAGAAGGGTGAGTAGCAAAACTGTTATCTTTAACTTTAAGAGGGCGGACTTTGACCTGATCAGGATGCTTGTAGCATGGATCCCTGGGGAGTCGCTCCTTAAGGGTAAAGGGGTCCAGGAAGCCTTGATGCTCTTCAAGATGGAAATCTTAAAGGCACAAGAACAGCTGTCCCTGAATGCCGTAAGGCAAGCTGTAGAGGAAGAAGATTGGTGTGGATGAACTGGGAACTATTGTTGAGACTCCAGAAGAAAAAGAGAGTCTATGTCCTCTGGAAGAAGGGACAGGCTACTAGTGGAGATTACAAGGAAATTGCTAAGGTACGCAGGGAGGAAGATAAGAAGGCAAAAGCCCAACCTGAACTCAGATTGGCCACTGCAATCAAAGAGAATAAGAAATCCTTTTACAAACATATCAATGATAAGAGAAGAACCAAGGAGGATTTCCATCCTTAACTTGATGCAGCGGGGAATGTAACCACTGAGCATAAGGAGAAGGCTGAGGTCCTCAACACTTTCTTTACATCTGCCTTTAATAGGCAGATCAGTTATCCTCAGGACACTTTACACCCTGCTCTGGAAGTCTGGGATGCTACACAGAATACATACCCGGTGATTCAGGTGGAGACAGTTAGAGAGCTCCTCCTCCATCTGGACTCTCACAAGTCCATGGGACTGGACAGGCTCCATCTTAGGGTGCTAAGGGAGCTGGCGGGGGTGATTGCTGAACCACTCTCTGCCATCTACCAGCACTCCTGGTTGTCTGGAGAGGTCCCAGAGGATTGGAAGCTTGCTGATGTGACTCCTATTTACGTAAGGAGGATACGGGGAACTACAAGTCTGTCAATCTGACCTCAGTACCAGGGAAAGTTATGGAGCAAATCATCTTGGGTGACATCACAGGGCACATGCGTGGCATCCAGGGGATCAGGCCCAGCCAGCATGGGTTCATGAAAGGCAGGTCATGCTTGACCAACCTCATCTCCTTCTATGACTGGGTGACCAGACTGATATATTAGGGAAAAGCTGTTGACGTAGTCCAGCTACACGGTCTCTCACAGTATTCTCTTTGGGAAACTGGTTGCCTGTGTCCTGGACAGGTATACCCTTCTTTGGGTAAGGAACTGGCTAGAGGGCCATGCCCAACAGGTAGTGGTTAATGGAGTTAAGTCCAACTGGTGACCCATTACAAGTGATGTTCCCCAGGGATCAGTGCTAGGGCCCATCTTGTTTAATACCTTTATTGGTGACCTAGATGAGGGATTGAATGTACTCTCAGTAAGTTTGCAGATGACATCAAGTTGGTGTTGATCTGCCTGAGGATAGGGAGGACCTTCAGAGGGATCTGGACAGGCTGGATAGCTGGGCTGAGGTGAACCCCTACTCCAAGTTGTTCCGGTTCACGGCCCAGGACGTGAAGCCGGTGTTGTTGGGGTACGTCGCGATATCCGAACCCCTACTCACCGACCTACTAACGTTTCTCCTTTCCCTGGACCCCCACAACCAACTAGCTTGGCTGAACATGAGCTGACAGTGTGCCCTGGTAGCCAAGAGGACCAACGGCATCCTGGCCTGCATTAGAAATAGTGTGGCCAGCAGGAGCAGGGAGGTAATCATCCCCCTGTACTCAGCACTGGTGAGGCCGCACCTCGAGTACTGTGTTCAGTTTTGGGCCCCTCCCTATAAAGAAAGACATTGAGGCCCTGGAACGTGTCGAGAGAAGGGCAACAAAACTGGCGAGGGGTCTGGAGCACAAATCTTATGAAGAGCAGCTGAGGGAGCTGGGATTGTTTAGTCTGGAGAAGAGCAGGCTCAGGGGAGAACTTATTGCACTCTACAACTTCCTGAAAGGAGGTTGTGATGAGGAGGGGTTTGACCTCTCCCAGGCAACAAACAAGACCTGAAGAAATGGCCACAAGTTGTACCAGAGAAGGTTTAGGTTAGACGTAAGGAAAATCTTTTTCTCTCAGAGACATACTTCTAACGCAGTCACAAAGTTTCAGCAAGATTAAATTCTTCAGGTAAGAAGAATACCTATATTCAAGTAAGCTGAGAAAAACAGAATGCTCCCACTCTGGAATATATCCATTTTGCCATGCTATGAAAAAATTGTTATCCATCAAGGAGATGTCAGTGTATATATGGAGTTATCTGGCTCATGATGTGTGATGGATAAATGCTTCATTCCATTCTATGACACAAGTTAGATTCTCTGATTTCTCATCTATCCTAATTGCAAGTTAAATTCTTGTCTTTCCCAGCTAATAAAATCTGTGATGTACTTCTGAATCTACTAATGTGTTTCCAAGCAGAAGAGTGCATGATTAAGCTTTTGCTGAAAAGATATCTCAAAATTAACTGTCAAGATAATTGCTTCCTCCTATTTTGCTGTAAAGGAATAGACAACGATCTCTCTTGAGTTGGAGATTAAATAAAATGCATTGCACCTCTCTGTATGCACAATACTGAATTAATTCTTGGTCAATGTGGAAATAAAATGAACAGTTACAGTTTTTATTTTTGAGATCCTTAATAAAATGATAACAGTTCTCTAATTCTGCATGCATTTAATCGTGCAATTATTTAAAAATATCAATACTTTCTAAAGATTCTATCTTATAATTAATCATTTTTCCTTTTATCAAATACCGTAAGTTTACTGACATCAGTTTAAAATAAGTTGTTTTGTTTTGCATTTTCCAGTTGTGTGGGTTGTCTTTTTGCTGTTCATTTGTTTATTGTTTTGTTTAAGTGGCGTTGAATTTACTTAGTAGATTGACTCCTCACATGCCTTTCAGGTTTATCATCATCATACTTCTCTATTCTCTATATTATCAACACCATCCCACTCATCACAATCCTATCTGAATCAAAGGCAACCTTTTTTTTGTTGGTGGAAACTTTTCATGAATAATTCATCTGGAAGAGCCTTCTATGTTGTACAGTTCCAGAAGACAGAGCAATTCTCTTGTCAATCACAATGGCTCTGTCAGAACTAAGTTCTCTATAGTATGTGCTCCAACTGTACAGTGAATGACAAGTGACTGAGATTATCAACTGTGTTAATCCTGGCTGTCCTCTTAGCTCTTCTCTGACACAACATTCAAATGCAAGTCTCATTCTAAAACTGCATTGAGAAACCCATGTCAGATTTTCCTCTCCTTTCTCACCAGTGTTGTTTGGTTGGAAGCTCTTATATATGTATTGCAAACAAACTGTTAACAAGCCCTGATTACTCAGTTCTAGAGCAGTTTTTGGCCCTGAAGAAAATACAGTTTTCTCATACCTAGGGAGACTGGATCTATCTCAGCTCCATTTTCAACTGGTAGAGGGAGATAAAATGTGGTACTACAAAGATGGAAGAGAAATATTATTAAACTCTGAGATGAGGGATTTAAAAAATGCACATTATTTTCTTTTTTTAAAATATTTTTATTTTTAAAACTGGGATTTGAAAATATGACAGATGCATAGCTAATACATCAAAGAATATCTGAGTGATTGGCATACCAGATATGACTCTGTTCCCATCCACTGCAGGTACAATCAGTGAAAGGCTCTATGCACGTTAACAATAAATGCAGCAGTATTATAGCAGCAGCTCTCTACAGTGGGGATCCAGCATCCATACCATAAATAGTGTGCTGGGAATACATCAGATTAGTTATAGTTTTGTTTTGTGTGCTGAACAATCAATAGCAATTGGAGTGTAGTTGGCATGCTACGTAATCTTCTAGATTGGCTTTATAGGAAAGTAAAACAGTTAATATTCTCTATGGTAGGAATAAAGCAAGTGGGAAGATCAGGAGTTCTGTTTTATAGCCATAATCATATTCTGAGCTAAAATGTTGTCGTATGGTGGAATACTGCCATTTCTGAGAATATGCGCTTTAAAAAAAAGACACAGTTTAAGGTGAAGAGCAAATAAACCCCACAGATCTAAGGCTTTTAAAGATACATGACTGAAAACTGCTTACTCTTTTATTTGGTGTTGTATAAATTGGTAATATACACTTAATAGGCATGGAACTGTTACTTATTTTTATAGGCAACACATCATCCTATGTAAAGAAATCAATCCTCCAGATAAATATATTTGTGGATTTATGTGTAGCAATAATATGACTAATTCAATTCCTAAGAGTAATTAAATTTCTAGGATATTTTCTTAGCACTGAAACATCTTTAAGGTACAGTGGAGAAATGTGCTGCAAAACTTACATTTAAAGTGTTACTGTTGAGTATGCATATATTTAGTTTACCAATTAAAGTTTTTCCTTAATTTAGAACAGGGACGATATATGGATTAATTTTAAGTACCTTTTCTGAGACAGTACAGTTGGTTTCTGCACCTGGCCAGATATAAGGAAATTCTTCAGTGCATTTGGTCTATAGCCCATCTCCTTTGGTGCTAGTTGTGAACAACCATTATAGTTGTCTTAACTCTTCCCTGTTTGCAATCTTATGGTCAAATTATTGGTTAATGGCTAGTAGTTCCATTCAAATCTTTTTTCTGTTTCCTTTGGTCTTATCTGAGAATAGTCATATCAGTATCAATGAAATTATATGTACAATTGAACATTCTTTTTAGGAATAAAAGATAGAGTATCAATTATCCTTTCTGCTGTTAAAATAATATTGATTTATCTGAATGTCAGTGAACTCTCAATGTAACTCAGTCAAATTCTAAAGTGTATTCCCCTGCTGCAAGACTTTCTGAGACTTCTGAAGTATTTTCATGTGAAGACAGCTCAGAAATTTCAGGATAAAAATAGTCCAATCCTTCTTCTAATCTACTGTGCATCGCATAACTGCTCAAATCCAATGGGCATTTGGAAAAAAATAAACAGATTTTTTCTTGTCCAGTAGTCTTCATATGTGAAGTGGCAGAATGTGAAATGGCAGAAGTGTTGATGAGCTCATGAAAAATCAAGCATCTGAATATGTGTTCTCCATTTCAAAAAAAAAAAAATAATAATACCTTAGCCAATGAATTCCTGATTTACTGGAAGTAGTTTCTTCTTTACATATATTTTTCTAGTTTTACAATTTTGCACTTGTGAAAATTTTCATAAGGTTTTGCTTAAAGTAGTACATGTTATATTTAGGTACAGCTTTGATGAAGATGCATAGTTCATTTTCCTACTTCTACCTAAATTTATCTTCTTATTTTTTTTATTGTAGATGCCTACTAATTGCTTCCAAAAGTACTTTGCTGCTTTGTGACTCAGAAATAAAATGAATGGTTTCTCTTTTGCTCTCTCTTTCTCCCTTGAGGTTATCCAAACAGGATGCTGCTTGATTCAAAGAATATGATGTGGAAGTGGCTGAAATTATTTTTTGACTATTTATTTTCTTCCACATTAATGTATTCTTCTATAAGAGTGAGAGAAAAGTACAGACTATTTCACTTTTACTGCACAATTAAATATCTATTTTCAATCAGCATGTGTTCTCTTTATATTTTACAGTTATTGTTCTATAGATAAAGTACACTTGAAGATAAATTGTCAGTAAACATATTTTTCCTTAATAGGAATGTTTATATACAGCTATGCATAAATGAAAGACTTGAAATACCTGACTAATCACCTCAGTTGTAGTTTCTTCATGGCCTTGGTCCAATATCTAAGCCTCCACAATAAACCACAGTAATATTATTCTCATTTTCAGGGGAGGACTGCCGCAAAGAGCTTTAAGATCACCGACTACAATGATTGATGCTAAAGACAGTAGGTAGATATAGAACAATTATGTTTGAACTTCTAAGTGACAGTTAATTGATGTGTATTATCCATCTAGACAGATAATAATTACTTTTGAAACTGCTTATTCATATTTCTTCCAAATCTGATGCCAAGAAAGAGGAAAGAAAATTAAATACTCTTTAGCCACAAACATGACAGTTTATCAACACATTAAAGTAAGTGCTGATTTGTAAGCTAAGATTCTTATTCTCAGACATATAGAACCTTTTTAGAAATTTCATTTTTTTAACACAGTATTGATTGTCACCTTGTTTGTGAAATATTTAAGAACAGAATGCATCACAAGAAATATCTCTGTTCAAAATCTAAACTGTCATGCAGGATTTTTATTTTTTTTTAAGGATAAATCTTAATATGTGGAAAATGCTTGCATCATTATGGAAAAAAAAAAATAAATAGTTTTAATACCGATACTGACAATTCATCTTCTCTGAAATATTTATAAATTTACAGACACTCCAAAACAAGATAAGAACATTTAGCTTTAATTTAGTTAGCCTGATTCTTTTTGTATGAAGCCCAAATTTCATTTTTTTATAACAATGTAGTATGTCTGCTACTAGTTTTTTGTTAAAGTCATACAGGATAGAAAGTTAATGTGCATTTGTGATAGAATTTGACCAACAAAGAAAACTGGTGTCTTAAATTTTATACATGTTGTGGTTTTTTTTTTTTTTTTTTTTTTTTTTTTTTTTTCATCTATTACATGCATAGAGAGAATCTTATCATTCTGGAATAAGCATTTGTTTGTAAAGGATCTATGGTCAAATCATTGACTTTTTGTGGCTACTTCCAAGTCACAGAAAAAAATTGTTTAAAAGAGAGATGTAAAACTCAGAATGTATTAAAATTCCATGATATTGTTGTAAGTCGTCCTGTTTTTAGCTGGGGTATAGCTGATTTTTTTTTTTTTTTAGAATGGTACAGTGCCATATTATAGATTAAGGAGGAAAGTGCTGATACCATGCTGATATTTTAGTTGGTTTTAAGCAGTGCTTACACAAAGTCAAGGACTTTTTCAGCTTCTCATTACTTCTTTGTTAGTGAGGAGGACAGGAGTGCACAAGAATCTGGGAGGGGACAGAACCGGGGCAGCTTTGGTGCCAAACCAACCAAAGAAATATTCTATACCGTATGACATCATATAGAACAAAAGGGATGGGAGTACTTGGCTGGGAGGAGTGACCATTACTCAAGGATTAGCTGAAAATTAGTTGTCTGATAGTGAGTGATGCCATGTCATCACTTTCAACATCACTTGTTTTGTGTGTTCATTTCATTTCTAGTTTTTTTTTTTTTCCCTCACTTTTCTATTTAACTGCTTTTTTTTTTTTAACTCACAAGTTTTACTTCTTTTTTTTTCCTTGTATTCTCTCTACTGCATCAAAAGGGGAGTGAGCAAACAGCTCTGTGTTGCTTAGCTGTCTGCTGAGTTAAACAACAATTTATGAGAAGATGGGGGCAATCACCTCCCTTGCCCTTCTGGCCACCCCTCTTTTGATGCAGTCCACGATATTGTTGGCATTACAGACCAGAAACACACACTGCTGCCCTATCTTGAGCTTTTTGTCCACTAGAACATCCAAGGCCTTTTACAACCTGCAGGGCTGTAATCAAATTCTTTACCCATTCTGTACTCATATCTGGGATTGCCTAGACCAAAGAACAGGTCCTTGCACTTGGACATGTTGAATATCATACAGCTCACGTGTATTCTCTTTTCAACTTGTCCAGGTCCCTTCCTTCTGTTTTATCAACTGCACCAGTCATCATGATGTAATCTGCATACTGAGTGTGTTCTCAATCCCACTGTCTATGTCATAGCTAAAGATGTTAAAAAGCACCAGTTCCAAGATTTCTGTTCGACACCACTCACCACCAGCCTCCACCTGGACCTAGAACCATTGACTGCAGCACTCTGGCTTCAGCCAGCCAGTCAAATCCTCACCCAAAGTAATATTATAGGTAATACAATTTTCCACTCTGGGTACAACACAACTTTTCCACTCTCCATTTATTTATTTATTTATTTATTTATTTTGAGACCTATCTCACATTAGGTAGATACACTTTATATGTACATAAATTAATGTTCATAAACTGACATATCATCAAGAACAATTTAGTGGCTGTTGCAAACAAGTACAAATGCTTAAAAGTTTCTCTAATATCAGAACCTCTTTACATTGCCAACAGGAATTTACTTCAAATGAGGATTGATTCATCATTATTAAAACTGAAAAATATAACTTCAAATATAAGTCTAGACAAAATACATGAGACCCCAAATAGTAGTGTGTTTCTGAGAAGGATCTGGGAAGTACATTCTTCTGAACCTGTACCATGCACACAAACACATAACAAGCATACCTAGCAGGACAAAAAGTGTTCTACCTTCTTCCTGCTACAGTATCTGTGGCTCTTCAGGAAGGCTTTCAGCTTTTTAAGTGTTTTCCCTTTGGAACAAATTTCATCTGTGCCTTAGAACTAGTTGAAGATTAAGGAAACTTGGGTTTATGCTGTTATTTCTCTTCTGACTAGTTTTCAATGGCTAAAGTCACATACGCTCCAGAAGTAATATGCTGTAAACTGATTGCTTTTCTCCTAGTTTGCATTTATCTACAGCAAGGTTGATAGTAGCAATCCTAATCACAACCACTGAGGAGTGTGTTTAATCCAAATTATTTGAATATTGATGGGTTTTGATCAAATATCAATATCAAATCCTATTCCTGCACAGTAAGAGCCAACAACTTCCAAGAGAATTGAAAATACTCTAAAGACAGACAATAGTACTTTGGATTATTCACTTAAAAATAACTGATACAGAAGCCAGTGTTATCACCATTCCAAGAAGCACTGATGGGATTCAAGAGAAAAAGGGTGAAAGTGGAAGAAAAAAACAGATAATTGCCCCTAATTTATTGTTCCTTATTTTGGAGCTTCTTGCTTCAAAAGACTAATCATTTAGTTCATGCATGTGACCATGATGGTCTGACTTTAGCAGCTGAGAAGGTAATGTTGAGAAGTTATCTGAAAGACAACTTTTTTTGGGGGGGGGTGAGGGGGTGGGAGGGAGGGGTAAAGAAGAAAAGCGAGTTGACATTAAGAATACAAATTAAAAGAATTGTTTTTAGTTTCAGTTCTTGCTATCATGTTTGAAAGCCACTTTCATCGATTCAAATTCCTATGCTGCATTTTAGTTTTATATTTTTCTCTTGCAGTTTTTGCACATCTTCATCTAGAGATAAAAATGCTTATGTTTGGTGAAATCTATATTAATTTTCAAAATAACGGGTAGTAATACAGGTACATAGCAGATTTGGTCTGCTTTGACAATAACAAACAGTATGTAAATTAAATGAAGAGGAGCTACTTCAAGAAGATTCGCTTAAAAGAACAGTTCATGTTCGAAACAAGCATCTTTTAAAAAATACAAGAACGTTCTGAGGGTAGATGTTATTCAAGAAGAAATAAAATGTTTTCTCTTCCATGAAACAAAAGGATTCTCATGACTGGAAAGTGAATACTCAAAAAGTGATCTCAAATACTGAAACACTGAGGGAACAAAAATAAGGTAGTACTCCTCACTACTCCTCTTTTTTTTAACTGTGATTTCTTAGCCCTACTGGTTACCCTCCACTGATGCTCACTTCCATGAGTGAATGTACAATGTTCTAATATTTGACTTTTAATAATTACCAAATCTGTATCTATCACAAGCTGCACAATGGACTAAGACTTCGCAAGACTAAGAACGGAGAGTATGAAAGTACAAATTACAAGATTCTGAAGAAAAAAAGAAAAAATCAAGGAGCAAGGATTTGTTCTGCCAAAAACAGAATGTACACTGTTCCCAAAAGAGAATTTCTATTTTTTCCTGCCCTCCATTCCCCCCCCCCCCCCCCCCCNAAAAAAAAAAAAATACTCTATAAGAAATTTCTCTCTTCCAAGTATCAAATAAAAAACCGAAAATCTGTTTTCATTTGAAATTTGCTATTGTGAATTCTGGAAAGAAATGAAAAACACACAATTTTTTTATGTAACAGAATCGCCTTAATTTTTGCCACATTTACAGAAATTCAATAATATTGTTAATTAACTTTTTTGTTGTTGTTCATCTGTAGAAGGGAAAATAAGATTAATTAAATTGGAAATCATTATCAGTACTTCCAAAGGGCTTCCAAAGTTCTTTAAAACTAATTGACTTCTTGTATGCATTCAAGCATTACAGGAAACAAACATGTCTTATAAGAAGTGACAAATGACACTTACAAATGCAAGCTGTGCCTGGACATATATCTACGATTCTACAGGAACCTGAACTTGACTGTATAGAAATCTCAGCATAACAAGGCATGGTCGTGCACCACGGTGACAAGCAATGCAAAAATATCTAAACTGGCTAAAAAGTAAAGCACCATGAATCATGTCAAAAGTTACAAACTCCGCAACCACAGCATCCCTCATCATATACTTTTTTTCTGAATTTTCCTTAACTTTTATTTTTCAATTTCTATAGAGAGTTTAAAACAGTTTCTAAAGGTATTCAGTGCAATTCATGTTAAGCTAACTGGTCTATAATTTCTTCATATAGGTCTGAGTCTTTTCCTTAATAACTGGATTACGCTGGCCTTTATCCAAAGCTCAGGGCTTTGCTTCTAAACTAAGTGAATTGGAGCAACATATGATAAAACTTTTCCAACTCCTCCTTTAAAGCATTTCAGGAAGATTTCTATCTACTCCTGAGGCATAGATGATTTTTAAGTGTTACTTTTCTCCAATTCTTTGTTGAAATAATTTGCTGTATAATCTACACTAGTAATCCAAATTATGCCGACTGATGTACTAAAACAGGATGCTCATCATTTTTTTTGTTTGTTTTATGGTTTTGTTGTTTTTTGTTTTTTGTTTTTTTTTTTTTTCCCTTATGGAATACTTCTTTACCTGAAGAACCTGTGAAGTGAGCCCATTAATAGGAAGTAGTCTGGAGGTTTTCCTGTTTTAGCAGAAGTAGATTTGGATAGCATATATTTGTAGTTTCCTTTTTGAAATATTTCAGGATCCTGATGCCTTCAAGACAGATTATGGTGGATGCCTGCCCATAATATGATGAATTCCTGCCCTGTGTTTGCAACTGAGGATTAATGACGACTCTGTATGTAGCCCCTCCAGCATGTAGGAAAAAATATCGCACCTTTGTACAAATCTCTGACTCTGGACAGTACCATCAGAAAAGGATTTGCATCAGGGAAAAAAATAAAAAACAAACAACAAACAAACAAACAAAAAAAAAAACCACAGAGTTTTAACTATGCTACTTAGCTAGACAAAGAATTTTTGAAAAGATATCTTTGAACTAATGACAAAATATTAAATTTCCAATAATTACTCGATTACCTAAATGTATAATCTTCTTGGGAAGCAGCACTACCTACATACTTAATATTTTTGAGATTAAGATTTTAGTTTTTCCTGTGGTAGAAATTTGAGTAAAACCGCAGGAACCTCAAAACTTACTTTATTCTTCTCAGGCCTATAAATATTAACTGCTATTAATTATTTCACTCCAATAATGTTGTTTTCTCCCTCAAGATTAATTTATAACCAGCTATTTTGATTCCACTGATTTCTACAATATTACTTTGTTGTTGTGAGAACAGAATCAGAGCTACACATTGTCATATATATTGAATATATCTAGCAAATTTTTATTTGGTGTAGTTTAAAGATTCCAAACACTGGAGTCAAAATATTGATACTGAATTACTACTCTATCTTATAAAACTTTAAAGAAAATTTATGGCTATTAAAATACAGCCTGTTCTGCTGTTAGCAGTGTCATATTATGTTACTGATCATTCTTCATGACCAGGCTTTCCTTTGATGCTAAAAAAACATAGCAAGAGTATTTGCCTCCTTAAACTTTTAGCAGAAATTCGTGGCATGTTTATTTAGAAGACTTCTTGTAGGTGTTGTAATACCAAGTACATTACTCTTTTACACAGAGCTACCTTTCACCTTCTACCATTTCCTTGGTTTATGAATAAATAATCTGTAAATTCACATTTACCACCTGTCAAACTCAGGTAACAGTGAAAAAAGCAGCACAAATTGGCAGATAATTCACCTTATTTCCATGTAGAAGCAGGTGCGTTTACTTCATAAGTGACAAGATGACATTGATCCCGTTTGACAGGCAGGCTGATCTAAAATTACTCAGCACACTTTGCCACTGTTTGGGGGATAGTCTCCCATGAGTTTGTTTTGTATCTCTTCAACCCCTAGGGTGTTAATTAAAATTTACTAGATAATATTTGCAAGGCTCAATGGCTTTAGTTTCAGAAATTATCAGTTACTAAATGCTAGTATGAAGAAGACACCTAATGATTGGATGCTTTATTCAAGAGGATTTTTTTTTTCCTTTTTTTAAAAAAATTTTCCTTCTGTACTTGAAAAAGCTAAATCAGCTGAATATCTCAATCAGCTTTTAGACTAAAAATTATTTAGATAGGAGTTTAATCATCTGTTTGTCCTTGAGTTTCTTGACAGCGCTACTAAGTATTTATTAAGAGGGACACAGTCCTTATGAAAACCTTTGAAAAATAAGTAGAAACCAGAAGCCTGCCTGCATTACAATTTTAGTAACCAGAAGTAGAGGTCAGCTCAGTTCTGTCAGAAGAAGACAGTGCCTTCTAATTACGTTCTCTACTCAGTTCATAATTGCTCAACAAATTTCTCAGATTAGAGATCAGCTAATCACACATGCAATAAACAACAAACCACATTCAATTTATTTGAGTACTGCTATCAGTAAACTTTATAGTCCAGAAAGCTACCATCTGTCTTTCTTCCTTTTCCCCACAATATATTATCAATATAGAGAGCTGCAGATACTAATATTTTTTTCTTATTAACTGAAGTGTTTCCGTATACTGTGATTAATTGTAGATACATAATTCATCCAGTGCTATTATAGTGCTTTTTTCCCAAAATCCTTTGAATTTTCTGGTTCGTTTCTTTCAATCATGCATATAAAAAACAGACTTTCTGCTCACAAAGGTTATGATCTTCCTTGAGTCCAGCCTTTCTAACACATCAGTTGTATCCTCTTCCATGCCTCAAAATTGCGAACCCCATAAACAAAAGCATACTGATGGATCAATTGCATGATCCATTGGCAGTGTTTAACTATATACTATGGTCCCTCTGGGACATGTGGCCCTTCAATATCAACAGCAGAGGACAAAGACTCTTTGAAACACTTACTTCTGCAATCTACATAGAGCCCAGAAAATTCACAGTGGATTTGTGTTTTTGTTTTTATTTTTTGCTTTTTTGTTGTTATTGTTTGTTTGTTTGTTTGTAATAGATAGGGAACACAGCAAGTCAGTATATGTAAACAGGTAAAAATAAACCCAACCAAAACTTCAATGTCACCAGCACATCGTAGGCGTTACATACCAGTTTGATTTATTTAACTATAAATGATATTTCTTTTTTTTCTTAGCATGGGAACAGAAGGGCAACAAAGCTGGTCTCTGCTGACACTGAGGAGATCACCCAGTCCTCCCTGTCTGAATGGTTATGGCTGGGTTGCCTAGCACTGGGCCTTGGTGCTTGGTACTGGTGCTTGGGCCACCAGCCTCTCTTCACAGGATCCATCAGGCTTGACTGCATTGGGAATTCAAATTCAAATTCAATGACTTAGGAATTCAAAAGAATTTCTGCTTTCCCCGTGCACATTCTTAGTTACCCCTGCTCAACCAGGTCATGCTGAATCTCAGGGAGATAACATGAGGCTTGAGGGACTTTGGTGCCCAAGAAATTTCCCCGGGCCTCAGAGATGATGGGGGAAGACAGAACTGGAGGACAGCTCATGTGGCTAGCTGTCCTATAGTTCTGTCAATGATTCTCAACCCACAAAGATACCCTTTGAGAAGAAAATCTCTCCCTTAGCTGGCTGAGACTTGCTTTGCTTTTCCTCTTCTACCACCAGGCATGTGTTCAGGCATATGGCACAGTTCTCACGACAGCACATGGTAGCCAACATCCATGTAGCCATGGAGGAGAGTGCAGATGCCCAAGAAGTCATGAAGAAGATTCGAGCGCCTGCATCAGCCAGTTGCAGCAGGCTGGAATGGCAGATGCAGCAGAAGACCTCCTGTGCTTCAGCTGCACTAGCAACATCAAGAACACAGTCTATGTGGCCTTCCACTTCCAGGACTTTTTTGTTCTCATCCAGCAGTAGGCTAGATGGAGAAATATGTGCCCCCAAGCTGCAGATGGCCTTTCCAGCTGCTCCTGCACAAAGTGCAAGTAGGACATCAGTGCTAGGAGTACACGGTGGAAAATTCTGGCTGCTACTGCAGGAACAATGGCCAAAGAGGGGGTCTGAAGCAACCTCTCCCACCAGTACTGCATCCCACATAGTTTTGTCACTGACCACAGCCCATCAGGGGGGGAGAAGACATGATTCATATTCCAGATAGGATGTAGATGCAGGACACCACAACACCACTTCCTAGCAAGCTCCTATAGCCAGCAATTATTGCGAGACAACCCCACCAAGTACAGGGGGGTGCCCAGCTAGCCCTGCAGCTACACTCCACTGTCACATTGGCACCATGCTGCAGAAAACCCTTAGACTGATCTTCTGTAATATCTGGATGACTTTCAGGGAATCTTTTTCAATACTGAAAAGCATCCCATTTTAGGGAATATTTTCCAACACTGGGAAGTAACTGTCAGCCGGTAACTGGTCATGAGTGGTGTTTTCCAGGGGTCAGTACTGGCACTGGTCCTATTTTATATCTTTGTTGATAATCTGGATGAGAGGATTGAGTGCATCCTCAGCACTCAAGGGAAAGTGTAGATTTGCTTGATGGTAGGAGAACCAGCAGAAGGATCTGGATAGGCTGCATCAATTGACTGCGGCCAATTGCATGTGATTCAAAAAGACGAAGTGTCACATCCTGTGCTTGTGTCACAGTAACCCCATGCAATACTACAGGCTTGGGGTAGAGTGGCAGAAAAGAATTTGGAGCTGCTAGTCAAGAGCCAGCTGAAAATGATTCCAAAAGCATGCCAGAGTGGCCAAGAAAGCCAAGACGATTCTGGCTTGTGTCAGAAACAGTGTAACCAGCAGGACTAAAGAGGTCATCATCCCCAGTGATGAGGCCACACCTTGAATACTCTGTTCAGTTTTGATCCCTCTCTACAGGAAATATGCTGAGATTCAGGAGCATGTCCAGAGAAGGGCAATGTAGCTGGTGAGAAGTCTGAAGTACCTTTGTTCCTTTCAAAAAGCTGCTAAAATAAGCAGCTGTACAAAGGTATTTTGCACTTTTTTTTTTTTCCTTATAACATGATAAATACTTCGTTAATATTATAAGAATATAATTTTCTTCATTTTTCTCCTGAATTTCTTGAGATTTCGAAATCAGCATCTACAGCAATTGCTGTAGAACAATGGAACACTGTACGGAAAAAAAAATCTAACAGCAGCTAGCTGGGCTGTTGAAAATTCATGTTAGATATTCCTGTTTGCTTAGATGTATGTTTTTTAAAATGTGATTTGAAATAATCCTAGTTTTGACACTGATGGTATTTAGCAGTACTATAGCTGAGATCCAAAAACACTGACACGATTTCTGAATAGCCAAACTGAATTTGAGCCATTTTGTAAAGTATGTTGAGTGTGGGCATTATACCTGAGAGCATATTACTTTCTTGCTGTGAGAGTGATTCCTGACTATCCGTACAGTTGCCAAAATAAATTCTGCTGAGATGCTGGAAAGAGGAGGATCATCCTTCCTACGTAGAAGAACAGCTAACATTTGGTTGGCAACATGAAGGGAAAGATTCACCAATGCCAGAAAATAGTGTTTGGAGTAAGAGGAAAATCCAGTGTATATCCATTTCTTTGGCAACAGAGACGGATCTTGTCAAAGATTTTTGCACTAGCTTAATTTAATTTCCTGGTGCAGTTTTTTGTTTGATAAATTACTTAATAGATCTATATCTTAAAATGTTCTTAGATTTTTTTTATATGCTGGATCTGGATGTGCGGAAATTCCCTTGCCCTCCAAGGAAGCACTTCAACTTACACTTCAGTACTTTAAATCAGATTCAAAATTAGATGCTCTCTGATATGAAAACTCAGGGGACAATCAACTATATGTCTATGACATAGAGGTTTTATGTGTTTGTGCTTTCTTTTTTTTTTTTTCCTCTCCTTTTAAACTGCCTTCTACCAACTCACCTTTTTAATTTAAAACCACTGCAATGTCATTGTTTTCCACAACAATACTGGAACTTGACATTATTTCATGATGTGTTCATATTACCTTCTGATTAAAAATGACCAAAAAAGAACCCTAATCTCCAGAAATATTTTTTTTAAAAAAAATGAGTGGATAATGCTCCAACTAATATGGTAAACTTAACACTTTTTCATCAAATTATATATACTAGAAATTGAATTTCGCTCCTCAGATGGACTCCAAATTTATATTGAAGTTTGGAAGATGTTTCATGCCTATAGAACATGTAAGACTGAGGACTCAACATGGTTTTATTCTATTGTCTATCTTTTTAGAGCAAAGAAACAAATTGGAGTACATTACTAGTTATGTGTTTGAGGTGCAACTGATCCAAATGGGAAGAGAGAGATAATAATCTTCCCTATATATGTTGTAAGAAATATCTTATTTTCCTCAATTATTGTTGTTTTGGAAAGTTGGCTGCATTAACAGGCACTCTGAAACCTTTCTTGGCACATCTGCACTGAGACACATAACACAGATATTTTTAACCGCATAAAAAAATCAGTTTATTATTCATTTCAAATTGAACACGTGGTTTTACTTCACAGTCTGTATAGCATACACAATATACACCTTCGGAAAAAAAAAACACTGGAAAGTAGATGGGGTCCTTGTGTGTGCATTCATACTGTGATAAAAACACATCAGACTGAAGAAACCACTCTGTTGGGAAAAAAAATAAAATCTGGAAAAAAAAAAAACCAACAACTTCCTTTCTCCAACTAGTTGATGTTTGAAAGTAAAATGTCATAAAGACCTCTGACAGTGTCAGTCAGCTGTAGGCTATAACAGGGCTTCCTTGATTAATGAATAATTCAGTACTTTTAGTTTAGCACCTGTATGCATGAAACAACTGAAAACAAATAAATGGTCTCAGGCTGATGTCCAAGACAAGAAGTCATGTTAGCAATGAGAATAGCAATCTGGCCTCTGCCTAGGCAGAACTATTTCTCTCTCTTAACCAAGGATGTTCAACCTTTTGTCTTGCCCTGGCCAAACTGAGTGAAGAAGGGTTGCTTTGGACTGATGGTTTGGTTGTTACTGAATAATGAGTGCACACATGGGACTTGGCAGGGAGTAACTACGACCATGACAGCTCAAGGCAGGGGCAAATTACTATCTAGCTATCTAAGGGCAGACATGGCCTGCAGGGTGTGAGTTGCTGTGCAGGACTTTTTGGCTGTACATTAAGATCTAGACAAATCCACTTTCTAATTTCACGTAAAGATTCTTCTCTATCTTATTGAAGGATAAATATTTCAAAACCAAATAATGCTATTAGAAGTACACGTTCTTTTTCCTAACACTGGCAAAAAAAATCAGGTCTAGTATTTCCAACATTCTTTGATTTGGGGCATAACAGTTTTTAGGAGGAATGTTCCCATCTCTCACATTTTCAATCTACATATGAAACTTGTCAAAAGTACATTAAAGAACCCGCAATTTATATTCATGATGTAGGAGGTGACCTTTTCACTCATGAGTGGTGTGGAGTGGCTAATGAGAGAAGCCCTGCTGAGAGCAGATAAATTTCAAAGCTTCGGAATAATTATTAGACATCTTATTGTATTTATAAACCTCCCTCATTTCAAACAGTCCCTTGATTTATAAAGCCATCTTATTCTTGTAAATTATAATGGTAGTCTCAACCAGTGCCAAATATTAACAAGTTGTCAGTGTGAGGGCCTCTATCCCTGGTTCTCAGTACCAGGGAAAAACAAAGAGTAAAAAGAGAACTACAGGGAAAAAGAGAGGACAGAGGAGGATGAAAGATTGCCTAGAAGGAATGAGGGAGGGAACATCTGTCCTGTACTTCACTGACAATAATCTTTTTACAGCTTATGACACAGAGGCAGTGGGAACAGTGAGGTAATCATTTTGCTTGCCTGTCATCTTCAGAGACTGTTTCAAACAGTAGAATGAAATTCTGGCTCCACTGAAGTGACTGACAAAACTCTTGTTGATTTAAATGAGGGCCAGGATTCCTATGGAATCTCAAAGGAGTGGGTGATCAGTGGAGAAGCAAGTTTGCCACCATCATGAACGTGTCAGGCTTCATCAGAATTTTAAAAGTTTTTCATTAGCTTAGTTAGTACTGTTACTGTTAGTACAGAACAGTACAAGGGTTTAGGGTACCCCATACTGCTACAGATAACAGATAATTTTTTTCAACATGTCAAATAAAAAGTACAGTCACAGTCTATCTGACCCTGTTTTGGAACAGATGTACATAATAAACTAAGTCCCTGCCAATTAAAATTTGAGTAAATGCATGTTTTAAGTAGCATTTCTTTACCACTTTTTCCTTATCCTTCAACTTCCACAAGGAATCATGAACCATGGAATCACAGGAGTTGGAAGGGACCTCTGGAGATCAATCCCCTGCTAAAGCATATTAAAATACAGTAGGTTGCACAATAAGGTATTCAGATGGGTCTTCAATGCCTCCAAAGGAGGAGACTCCAGAACATCTTCAGGTTGCCTGTTCCAGTGCTCAGTCACTCTCGCTGTAAATAAGATCTTCCTCATTATTACGAAACTTCCTATGCAGTAGTTTTTGCCCATTGTCCTTTGTCCTGTTGCTGCACACTGCTGAAAAGAATCTGGACTCATCCATTTGACTAAACATTGCATGTTTGACTAAACATTTGCATTTTTATAAATTATGATGAGATCTCCTCTCAGACTTCTCCAAGCTGAAAAGCCCCAGGTCTCTCAACCTTTCTTCATACATGAGATGCTCCAGGCCTTTTATCATCTTTGAAACCCTCTATTGGACTCTCCCTAGAGTTTCCTTGTGTCTTTTTTGAACTGAGGAGCTCAGAACTGGACACAGTACTCCAAATGTGGCCCACCAGCACAGACTAGAGGAAGGGGATCACCTCCCTCCCTGTTGGCCACACTCTTTTTAATGCACCCCAGGGTATCATTGACCTTCTTGGCCAGAAAGGCCAGTACTGTTGGCTCGTGGCCAACCTGTTGTCCACCACAACATCCAGGTCTTCTTCTGCAAGCTCCTTTCCAGCAGATCAACCCCTAACCCTTACTGATGGTTATTCCTCTTCAGGTGCAGGACACTACACCCTTGTTGAACCTCACTTCACAACTGAATGTCCAGTCTGTCTCACTGAATGACAGCACAGACTTCTACTGTGTCTACTATCCCTCCCAGCTTTGTATCATCAGTAAATTTTCTGAAAGTGGATTCTGTCCCATCATTCAGGTCATTGATGAAGATACTGAATAATACCAGGCTCCTGGGGGATACAGGCCTCCAACTAAACTCTCTGGCACTGATATTTTGAATATTCTTAACAAAAAGCTCTTGACACAGTAAACGTAATAAATTGGAAGATAGGCTGTTAAGAATGCCACAGGTAGTTACTATTAATAGCTACAATTCATGTCAACTTTTAATACCTTCACCCACCAAAACCGAATTAAAATCTCTCCATNTTGAAAAGTTATTTAATAAGATCTCACACAATAAGAATCTATTTCATGTTTTATTCCAGTTAGATGCATTATGCATGAAAATGCATGAACATATTTTGAGGGGCAGTTTTAGGACATTAGTAAAAACTGCTACAGCAAACTGATGTTATCATTAAGCAGAAATGTCTTATTTACAGTCTTAGGAATTGATTAATTTTCCATAACTTCAAATTACAACGTATACATACAAAGTCAATATAAGAAAACTTTGAGATAAATCTCCATCTCTTCACTGCCCATAGTTGCATGGTCTTTAGAATTATTTGAAGAGCTGTTCCTTTCCAGTTTCAAACAGTGTAACTGAAATGTTGTTGCACACCAAGATGGCAAAGACTTTATGTACTTTTATTAAAGAAGGATCATCCATATCTATAATGCTGGTGTTCTTATAAAGTGTACAATTTCTGTTTGAGACATCGATTACAACTACTTTCAGCCAAAATTCCTTTTTGAAATATTTATCTCATAACATTAAGATTAGTTATCTCAACTGGGTCTTCCACCCAGACATCATCAGATGGAGAAATGTGAAAACTGAAAAAACGCAAAATGAAAAATAGCTTTCCTGTAAGTCCTCCTCCAGTATTGATTTACATTTTTTCTTTCATAAAAGAAATATTTCCTGATAATGATACAGACAGCTTACCATCTGATGCGTTAGCTTAGTAACTCAACCAGAATCTGTATGCTAAAGAGCTTGTAGGACAGTTCTTACAGTCTCCAAATTATTATGACCTACTGTTAGAATGGGAAGCAGCAGATATAGTTGCTTTAAACCAATTTTGAATCACCCAAGAAAGGTAGCAGTCACAATCCAGTAATAAATACAGAATCACTTACACCTTTCCAAGGATTAGAGCTCACCAAACACTCTAGAGCAATCTCCAAGTAAAGATGCTTTCCTCATGGCTGCCAGCCCTTAAATGAGGTTAGGGAGGGTTGGACTCAGGGTCCACCTCTTCCAATCACGCAGGTGAATTACTTCCATCTGTGCTCCCAGGGCACAATCATTGGTTCAGGGTGTGATCTAACAGTTCCTGAACAGCTACCTACTTGTATTTTGATTTTGCCCTTCTATCCTGCACACGCTTCTTGCAGCCATTACTGTGAAGCAATGGATACAGGTTTTATGGAAAATCAGCTCTAAAGTAAATGAAAGTTTTCAAAGCAATTAGATTAGATTAGAGTGGGGTAGGAGAAAGGAATGGTTGAAGGTAATTATAAATATTTGGTCATGTGGGCTGGGGACTCACAGATATTTCCTGTGTCCCACAGTTACGAAAATCACAAGTGTCTTAATTTTTTATCATCTGTTTTCAATAAATGACAAAATCTAGCTTAAGAGATATGATTTTCCTGTCATACAATGTGAAAATTATTCTACAGGTAAACGCTTTTCTTTTTGTTGGTATTATGTCAATAGCCACATTTAGCAGATAGTAAACAGGGTATGTTCATATTTATGTTGGTATGCAACAGACGAAATAAAAGCCAGCCTCGGGAATATGAGTGGGAATCATATTTAATCACTTATACATTTTGAGTAGGTGTATAAAGTCTATAAATATTTATATCTATAGTAGAAGGATCTGCATGCATGCACTCATGTATGTATTTACACATGCACACAAAAACTTCTATATATATATCTATATAGAGAGATATGAATGATTCTAGTGGTACTAATTGTGGTAGATCTTAATAATGTGCCCATAATATAAATATATGCTGTCCATATAATATACAGTGAGTACACAAAATGACATTTTGGTGGAATTCACCAAATTTTCCTATATGTTTAAAAAAAAAAAAAAAATCCTATGAAGAAAGACAGAGGGAGCTGAGTTTGATCATCCTGGAGAAGGATGAGAGGAGGCCTGATTGCAGACTGGCAGTACTTCAAAGGAGCAGGAGCTTATAAACAAGGAAAAGATAAGTTTTTAGACGGTCTGATAGTGATAGCACACTACCTTAGCACAATTCTTTAAGGTTCTTTTCAACCAAAGCTATTTTATGATTTAATATAGCTGCTGAAGTCCAGTTCTATTTATTGGAGAAAATAGAAATCAGTAAGGATTTATAGTTAAAATCTCATACCATCCAACTAAATTAACTATCCATAACTAGATCTAGAGGGGGGGGGGGGGGGGGGGAAGGGAAAGATTTTTATTGTTCACTGGTTTTGTTTTGAAAGAATAATGACAATGAATTTGTAGAAGATAGAAGATTTTAGCAAATCTGTAGTCTATGGACAGGTAACTCAGATTGTGCACTGTACAAAAAATATGACATGAGACAATTACATTTTTCCCTTCTTGAGCTGTAGAAATTTAAAAATCCTGCTAAAGAATCTAACTCAGAATCATAAGGAACGATTTTCATTGTTATAGATTGTTTTAATTATTTGATATATCTACTTTCACTATAGCTTTATCTTCTGCATGATTGGAGTACAATTTCTAACTTCACCCACTTAGTTTGTGGACAAAGTCTTGTTTATTTGTGCTGCATGCAGGAGCACATTATGTTTTTCAGATAGAAGATGTTTCACCTAATGGGGAAAAAATGATCTTTCATACTGAGTGAGTAGTCACACACAAAATGTACTCTTAACTAGTAGTCTATGTGCAAGGTCAAATTAGTCTCCAGTTTGTGACAGACATTTACTATTTCTAATCAACACAATTCCACTTAAAGGTAGTGAGTCTATGTTCATTTACACAGTGACAGACAATGCTTCATTGTGGCCTCCTCAACACGTGTTTTTTGTTCCTTTTTCTTTCTTAATGTTTGTTACTGTAGGGAAGACAGTCTGATTTGAAAAGTAAAATCTCAAACATTTTATTAGAAATATTTCAGAAAAATAAATAGTACTTACAGTAACATGAGCTGATTTTCTAAAAAGTAAGCAAAAAAAGAAAAGTAAGTATTTGAATTTTCAAATATCCAAATAGTAAAAAGTATTTCTTTATTATCTAAAAAAAAAAAAAAAAAAAAAAAAAGAGAAATTACNTTTATTATCTAAAAAAAAAAAAAAAAAAAGAAAAAGTGAAATTACCTGTTCTAAAAATTAGGCAACTTGGGCTTTTTCTTTTTCTCACTTCTCCCCCAGCAGTCTTAAAATTGCTGTATGAGTCTGAAGTTAAATGCAGAGCTGAAGAACTTAATTCACGTTTATGGAAGACAAAAGAAGTATCAGAGAACATCTGTATTTCTTTAACTCTCATCTCATCTTATTTTACTCTGATTTGCCCATTTTCCAAGTAAAAGACTGGTGCAGCTCACTAATATTTTCTGTAATTTAAGATCTTCATACTACAGAAAATGTAACCATGAAGAGTTATTATTCTTTTCTAATATAACTGTTGAAAATCAAAACTAATAAGCTTTCCTCACACGATGGCTGTTAGTTCTTGTTTCTTTCAATGAGACAAAAACATTTATGCTAAGAGCATGAGTTGCAAAACTGGACTTCACTCCACTTCAGCCCAATAAAAAAAACTTCTGCCTCTCACTTGACATGACTTCAATCAGGCCAACAAAGTTCAGTAACAACAGTTTAAATGTGTACAGAACATTTGCCCTATGTGGATCAGGGCTACACTTCACAGCTACCCAAATGTCAATCAGTCACTGAAGACAACAAAAAGTCTGGCTATCCTCCAGTGAGTAGTGCTGAAAAGAGCTCCAAATCCTTCCAGAAGGGATGTTGCAAATGCAACACTTAAGAGTTAGAATGAATAAAAAAAATGGGTGATAATTTCTGAATATTTTCAATTAGCAAATATCTTTGGATTTAATAAGAGCTAAATGAGCTTAGACTGGGGAATGAATTAAAAATATATAAAAAAGAAAAGAAAATATATTTTTCTAAAGCCCAATATAAAAAAATATAAAATATATATATATATAAAAAAGAAAGAAGAAGGTCTTACTATAATAGTTTGCCAGGCTCCTGAGACAGGATCCTCAGTCAAATGCCATTCAAGTCAATGTGAAAAAAGGGAATTGAGGAAGTTACCAGGGCTACAGTGGAGAACATTCATGTGGATGACAGCATCTCTGTACAGTTTTGATGCAGACACCTGACCTGCTTCATATATACAAAAGTCAGAAATGTGACAAAAGACACCTAGACAAAGGTAGATCCTGTGAGGCGAATACCGTCTGAATGTGTTCCTGCTCAGTGCAGCAGAATCACAGAATCATAGAATCATAGAATGGCCTGGGTTGAAAAGGATCTCAAAGACATCTATTTCAATCCCCTGACATGTGCAGGGTCACCAACCACTGAACCAAGCTGCCCAGAGCTACATCCAGCCTGGCCTTGAATACCTCCAGGATGGGGCATCCACAGCTTCTCTGGGCAACCTGTTCCAGTGTGTCACCATCTTCTGAGTGAAAAACTTCCTCCTAATATCTAACCTAAACCTTCCCTGTCTCGGTTTAAAACCATTCTTCCTTATCCTATCACTATCAACCGTCACAAACAGTAATTCCCCTCCTGTTTACATGCTCTTTTCGAGTATTAGGAGACCACAATGAGGTCTTCCCAGAACCTTCTCTTCTCTTCTGTAAGCTAAACAAGCCCAGTTCTTTCAACTTTTCCTCAAAGGAGAGGTGCTCCAGCCCTCTGATCATCTTAGTGGCCTTTCTCTGTACCTGTTTCAAGAGCTCCATGCCCTTCTTTGACTGGGGGCCCCAGGCCTGGACACAGTACTTCAGATGGGGCTTCACAAGAGCTGAGTAGAAGGGGACAATCACCTCTCTCTCCCTGCTGGCCACTGTTCTTTTAATGGAGCCCAGAACAAAATTGGTGTTCTGGTCTACAAGTGCACACTGCTGACTGATGTCTAGCTTCTTGTCCACATGGACCCCCAAGTCCTTCTCAGCAGGGCTGCTCTCAAGGAGCTCTTCCTTCGTTCTCTATAACTACCTGGGATTGCTCCAACCCAAGTGCAGCACCCTGCACTTGGCCTTATTGAACCTCAATTGGTTTTCATGAATCACTTCTCCAGTCTGCTCAGGTCCCTCTGGATGGCTTCACTTCCTTCGAATGTATCGATTGCACTGCTCAGCTGGGTGTAATCTGTAATCTGCAAACTTGTTGAGAGTGCACTCAGTGCCATTTTCTATGCTGTTGATGGAGATTTTCAAGAGCACCGGTCCCAAGACCGACCCCTGAGGGACACTGCATATGACTGGTCTCTACCCTGACAGAGAATTGATATCTCTTGATGTAAATTCTTGATGTAAATTGTAGCATCTACATAATGCTAGCAGAGCCCAGTATGAGCTTGCTAGAATTCAGATACAGCTCTTTTTTTCCAGAGATCATGGCTTCTCTTGTTATGTGATGCTGTAGCTGGTGCGAAATAGAAAATAAATTATAAGCCTGTATAAGATAGGCTTGAGACTTCTCTATAGAAAAAAACTGTAAGGCACCTGAGAGGTTTAGTAGCTTACACTGCTATTTTTATGACAGCATAGTAAATATCTCCAAATATCCTCCTTGTCCCCCACTGCCAGTTGCCCAGCTACTGTCAGTATTGCTGCTTGCCTGACAAAGGTGGGGGGATGGGGGGGTAAAAAGAGGAGAAACTAGGGCAAGGTAGAAGAGCTGTGTGAGAGAGAAAGAAAGACGATACCCAATACCCATAAAAAATTTGTTTTTAATTCCCTGGCTATCACAGATAGTGGCTGCTGCTAGCATTTAAGATAAGATTAGTTGGTGTTGTGCTATCAGCACCTCCACATTTTCCCTGCAGGGACTCCTTCTGACAGGCTGAAGCTGGAGGCATGTCTGAGGATTAACACAAGCTAATGATTATACACTAAAGCTTTGGAACTGTCGGACTAATAGGATTAAGCAATACCAGATGCAGGTCCCCGTTCAGGTTAAAAATGCACTTTTTACATTACAAAGTCAGACAGATCCCTTTGAACATGCAATGAATATGGATGTTTTCAATTATCACAGTCTTCCAGGGCTATACGATATGGTAAATTAATCCCTTTAGAACATCGGAAACAGGACAAAATAGCCTTCTTGAAGCTGAAATCCCTCGTTTTAGATTTTCTTTCATGGGGATAAGCAGTGGTGCACCACACATAATTAATCTTATTACAAACAGAGAGAAAAGAGAAATAATAATAATAATAAAAATAAAAAAAAAAAAGAAGGCAAAAAATTGTTTAAATGTTTGAGAAACTAAAGGGTGAGGGAGGTGGGAAAACTTTTAAATCAGCAACTCTTAATTAATTTCTACAATAGTGGAAAACATGGAGATATTGTTCAGGAAATTACACTATTTTCCTATCCTTCATGCAGCTGCAAAACACAGTAATTAATAATATTAAACAAAGTCTTTTTGGAAAGAGAGAATAGAAATATATTTTTTTATTAGAATAAAAAGTTTTAGAACACATTCATTTCTACTTTGAAGGATCCAACCTCCGTGAGATTGGTCATTTTATTGTCTAAAATGGAAATAATCAGGCCCCTTCAATTTCTCTCTACAGTGGTTGAAATTTCTGGAAGGAAGAGAATAAAGATGAAAGAAGATAGTAAGAAAGAGAAGAAGAGATAGAAGATAAAGGAGAACTATCTTATTTCAGGCTGACTAGGGCCACAGCATCTTTAAACTTCTGTTTTGTGAGAAAACTTGCAACTAATGTTATTAGCAGTCAAAAATAATGGGAAGGAAACAGTGAAATACTTGCTGGTTCAGTTTGAATGAGCACCCAGTACTTCAATGATTCTCACTCAGAAAAGATCTAGATTTAAACTAGCACTAGCTTTTCTGCTGCATTTGAAAGAATTTTTAGAAGAAAACCTGCATGGAAGGGAAAGAAGGAAGAGTGATTTTTTTTTTTTTTAAATCCAGATGCAAATTTTTGATTGCTTATATTTTTAACAGTGAAAGAATATTTTAAATTTGAGGACCATCTCATGTAAATTGCACCACAAAATTTTAATGCTCTGATAAATAAAGTGAAAATAAAAATGCACACTGTCATTCTGTACTATCATTTCACTTGATAACTTACAAAAATGTAATTGAATGCAAGTAGTTATTAGCTGCCAGTAGCACTGTAAAAATCTCAAAGGAAAGCAAAAATGAGCAAAAAGACAATTTGAAAAACAAATTTGCCGAACAATTTGAAAAACTACAATATTAGAATGTAGAGTCATAAAATCGTGGAGTAATTGAATCATTTGAGTTGGAAAGGACACCTAAAGATCATCTAGTCAAAACATCCACCATTGAACAGGGGCACCTGCCGCTAGATTAGTTTGCTTAGAGCCTATTCCAGCCAGTTCTTGATTATCACCAGGGATGGAGCATCCACAACCTTTCCAGGCATCCTTGTACAGTGCTTTACCACCCCATTATAAAAAACTTTCTATTTATATGCAATCTAATTCTCTCTTCTGTAAGTCTTAAAACATTTCCACTTGTCCTTTTACATTAGACCCAGCTTAAGAGTAATTTTTGTGGCCCTCCTGTGGATGTACTCCAACAGGTCCGTGACTATTCTGAACTAAGAATTCCACATCTGTACAAAGTATTCCAGGTGAGGTCTTGCCAGAACAGACTAGAGAGGCAGGATAATTTCCCTTGACCTGCTGATTACATGTTTTTTGATGCAGCCCTGAATACAACTGGCTTTCTGGCCCGTGAGGGCATTGCTGTCTTATGTCCAGCTTGCCATTCACCGGTACCCACAAGTCTAATAGGCAGCGCTGTGCTCTAGCTTTTCCCCAGCTTGTATTGATAATGGAGGTTGTTGCAACCCAAGTGGAAGACCTTGTTCTTGGCTTCGTTCCAATTTCATGAGGCTCACCTGAGCCCCACTGCTTGAGCCTACTTTGGTCTCTTTGAATGGCATTTCATCCCTCAGGCGTGTTGAACACATTCCACAGCTTGGTGTCATCTGCAAAACTGCTGAGGATGTGCTCAATCCCACTGTCAATATCATTGACAAAAATATTACAGAGTGGGAGTCCCAGCACTTTGGATACCCCCCTGTAGGACTGAGATCCCCTGAGTTCAGGGGGCACCGGTCACTGACCTCATTGAGCCACTGACCACCACTCAGTGAGTACAATCTTGCAGCCAGTTCCTCATCCATCAAACAGACCACTTGTCAAATCCATATGCAGTTTGGAGAGAAGAATGTTGTGGGAGACAGCGCCAAAGGGCTTGCTGAAATCTAGATATATGACATCAGTGTTCTTCCTTTGTCCACTGATACTCCTTTATAGAGCACAGACCAGAGGCGAAGTATTGTTGGATCAGGTGGTCATCAGGGGTTACCAATGTGGAGAATATTGTTAAAGTTGCTAAGATCAAAAGCTGCTTGTAACGACACTGGTTGAGTTCGTGATCTTTAAGGAACACAGCCCTGACAAAGAGTGGAGTAAGGACACTGAACTTCAGGAAAGTTATCTTCAGGACATTTAAGGAATTACTGGATAAGATCTCATAAAATAAGTTGTTAGAGACAAAAGAGTGGGAGAAAGCTGGCTACTCTTTAAGGATGCCTTTCTGAGAGCACAAGAACTCTCCATCCCTCTGAATAAGAAAGCAGGCAAGGGAGGCAAGAAATCTGCATGAAATAGCAAGGACTTCCTGGTCAAACTGCAGAAAAAGAAGGGCAAGTACAGTGGAAACAAGGGTATGTCACCTGGAAGAAAACAGGGATTCTGTCTGAAATCACAGAGATGTGATTATGAAAGCCAAGGCACAGATAAAACTGAACTTGGTGAAGGATATTAAAAACAACAATAAGTGATTCTACAGGTACATAGGTCAGAAGAGATAGGCCAAAGAGAGCGTACCTCCTCTGCTAAATGAAAAAGGAGAACTGACTAAAACAAGTATGGAGAGAAGGTTGAGATACTCAATGAGTTCTTTGCCTCAGTGTTCACTGGCAGCCAGGATTCTCACATTCCTGAACTTCACTTCTCTGAACTTGAACCTCTAGGTTCAAAATGGGGGATCAAACTGTCCCGCACTGTAAGGGCAAAGCAAGCTTGTGATCAACTCATAAGACTGAATGTGCACAAGTTCATGAGGCCAGATGATATGCATCCCAGATTCCTAAAGGATTTGAGTGATGTAGTTACCGAGCTGCTCTCCATCATATTTGAAAAGTGGCTGTCGGGCAAAGTCCCTAAGGACTGGAAAAAAGGAAACATTCCCATTTACACAAAGTGAAGGAAGAAGGACCCAGAGAACTACTGTCTGGTGAGACTCACTCACCTCTGTGCCTGGGAAGATGCATGGAACAGATGCTCCTGGAAGACATGTTAAGGCACATGAGGGATGAGCAGGTGTTCTGAGACAGCCAACATGGCTTCACCAAGGGAAGGTTATGTCTAACCAATCTGGTAGTCTTTTATGATGGAGAGACTGCATTGTTGAACAAAGGGAAAGCAACTGATGTCACCTACCTGGACTTCTGCAAGGCCTTTGACATGATCCCTTACCACATCCTTATCTCTGAATTGAAGAGATATGGATTTCAGCTATTAGACAGTTTGGTGAATAAGTAATTGGTTGGAAGGTTGCAGCCAAATGGTTATGGTCATTGGTTCTACGTCCAGGTGAAGGCCAGTTATAAACAGTGTCTCCCAGGGGTCCACCTTGGGACTGATACTCTTTAACACCTTTATTAATGTCATAGATGATGGGATTGAGAGCACCCTGAGCAAGTTTGCTGATGATGCCAAACTGAGTGATGCAGTTGATAGAGCAGAAGGAAAAGAAGTCATCCAGGGGGATCTTGATAAACTCAAAATGTGAGCTCTTGTGAGCTCAATTAAGTTCAACAAAGCAAATTTCAGGGTTTTGCACCTGAGACAAAGTAATCCCAGGTATGTATACAAACTGGGATAATTCCTTGGGAGTAGCCCCACTGAGAAGGCCTTAAGAGTCTTGGCTGATGAAAAAATTAAGATAAGCCAGAAGTGTGTTCTTGCAGCCTGGAAGGCCAATGGTATCCTAGGTTCCATCAAAAGAGGGGTAGCCACAAGGATGAGAAAGGTGATTATCCCTCTCTATTCTGCCCTCATGAGGCCCCAGTTGGAGAACTGTGTCAAAGTTTGGTGCCCCCGGCACAGGAAAGATGTGGAGTTTTTGGAGAGGGTCCATAGAAGAGCTATGAAAATAGGCTGAAGGAACTGACTTGTTCAGCTTGGAAAAGAGAAGGCTGTGGGGACAACACATTGTGGTCTTCCAGTATTTAAAGGGGGATTATAAACATGAGGGAAATCAACATTTTACTTGGGTAGATAGTGATAAGACAAGGAGGAATTTTTTTAAACTAAAGGAAGGATTTAGATTTAGAGTACAGAGATTTCGAGTATTTAGAGTATAGAGATTTAGAGTACAGGTCAGGGGAAGTTTTTAACTGAGAGAATGGTGAGGCTCTGGAACAGGTTACCCAGAGAGACTGTGGATGCCCCATCCCTGTTTGTGTTTAAGGCCAGGTTGGATGGGGCCTTAGACAGTCTGATCTAGTACTTGATCTGGCAGCTGGCAACCCCACCTGTGGCTGGGGGGTTGCAACTTAATAATCCTTAACGTCCATTCCAATGGACCTGTATGAATCCTTCTTTGTTTTCTCAAAGCTTGCTTCCTGGGGTATTTCTTGTGATAAGACTGACTTGTCTAGGAGATGAGTGATGAGTGTTGCTGTGTGGCAATCAACATCACTGTGTGGACAATTTTATATTTAAAAGCATTTCTTTGGAGCTGTTGGCCTTTGGAAGAGAGCACTCAGGAATGTTTACTGGTGGAAGATCTAGCCTGTGACCAAGCAATTCCGGCTTGCTATGGGAATTTGGGGATGATACCATTGTATCCTGTGAAGGCAAGATACAAGTGAATGACTCCCTGCTCCCTCTTTTCTACTGGCAAGGCCTGGAAAATGGGAACAAAAGGAGTACCTGCTGAGATCCAAAAGCCAGAAGCTGTCATTCCAAAAAGAGCTGACTCAACCACTTTGGACTTATAAATAAGTTTATACTACCATTGGAAAGTTGTTGACATCATCTCTGTGATTACTGTCATCATCAACGGAACAACGCCCAGTGACCCACCATTACTGAAGGCTGAGCCACGAACCATGCTGGATCCATGGTGATGACTATCTCTCTCTTGCTTCCTATAAAGGCTCCTTGCTTCTTCTTTTCTATCTTTTCTATTACCCTGCTTCCCTTCCCCATTACCCTAATTCATAATAGTTTCTGTCCTCCCCTTCCCCATCTCCATGGTTAAGATTTGTAATAAACTGGTCAAACCAGCATTTGAACCATTTTTTCTTAATCTCACCCCAGGTATATAGATATCAAAGAACCTCCTCTCCTTCCTATAAATTGGAGCAAGACACAACCCAAGTCGTTCTATGATTCTATGATGCATTAGAAGGCCACTATGTTGGTCAAGCAGGACTTGCTTTTGATGAAGTCATGCTGGTGGTCTTGTTTCACTTCCCAGTTTTCCCTATCTTAGCTTCAAGGAAGATCTATTCCATAATCTTCCCTGCACAGAGGTGAGGAAAATTAAAATTAACATTTAAATTTTAAAGAGAGAGAGAGAGAGAGAGATCACAAGAACAGTTCCCTGCTACCACGGATTATGCAGTTGAGTTTTCTGCATTTGAGATCACAGGGGTCAACACTCCCAGAGTGCAAGGAATGAGCCTTGCCTTGGGAAAATCACCTGCCTGATCATGATGTCTAACCTGCCAAGTAAGTCTGTTCACTAAGGTGTAGAACTGTGGAGCTCCTTGAGACTGAGAAAGTGACAGTCTGATATCTTGAACAATTTCCCCCAGTCTGTACACAAAGGCAAGCATTTCTGCATTCATACCTAGGAACATGTGCATATCAACAATTCACTGAAAAATAAAGTCTAAATATGGCAGTCTTAATTTCAGTTACTAGCTTCTGAGATTGTAACTTCCTTTTTTCAAACTAATTGTAATCATCAACATCATTGTTATCATCATTGTTCACTCATCTTTCTCTCATAGAGAGTTGAGTAGAATGTACTCTGTAAGTACGAAATATATCACAACAGAAGCATCACCATTTTAATTACATTAACTAAAAAATGAAATAATCCTGTGTTTCTATGTGATGATACATAATGATGTATTATCATTCTGTAAAAACAAGAAATTATCTTGGATTTTTGCAATACTTCCTCTATCCAAGGCATTTTTTTCTATTTGAAAAAGAGTTAAGAGTACAATTTATCTTCTCCATTTCGCAATTAGAACTTCAGAAAAATGTGGCAAACAGTAAGCACAAAAAGTGTAGCCATCCACTGCTGTTAACAAGAGAAAAGAAGAGTGCACTGTAACTAGACTCTTTCATTAAAAGTTTCCCCATCTCTCCATGCGTACAGAGGTTACTGCTCTTCCACAGCACTTATTGACAATGAATTGTCTGTTTGGAATATGGATTTGAAACACTCCTCTCTTTCTAAAAGACAACAGTTCTGTGGAAGGCTTGCTGTTCTTCATTAGCTTCCTAAATGCATTTAGGGTCAGCTTGGTGTCAGCTATGATTCATCTTCTAAAGCTTTACCAGTTTACTCTCAGAACAACAAAACCATGTACCTGATTATAGTGAAACACTAAGCTTAGTGACACCTTTCAGTCAGGTCTTCTCGTGAGAACAAATTAAAAGTTTTGCCCTCTCCTCATCTTTTCTCAGTTTGAAGTTCTTCTGTTCACTTATTTCTGTTCATTGCTTGCAATGCACTTCTACGACATTTTTCAAAACCATTTGAGGATCCTTAATCCCATAATAGGAAATTTGCCTCTAACAACAAAGCTAAATACAAAGATATATTTCACATTTTGTCTGTTCAATGCAACTTCTTTTTTCTTCATCTTTTTTTTTTTTTATCTTGATAACTTTTGTGATAAAATAGTATCTGTAACATTTCATGTACGCAGAAAAAATAATAAAACAAAAAAGTAACAGTATAAAGAAGTACAACATCCACTGAAACAAATCTACAGCTATATCAGAAAAAAAAAAAAAAAAAAAAAAAAAAAACCACC
>QGNR01000040.1:2113032-2153387 GCA_003435085.1 Syrmaticus mikado
AAAAAAAAAAAAAAAAAAAAAAAAAAAAAAAAAAAAAAAAACCAATAGCAACCAACATGCATGCACTCCTGATTTTAAACAAGTGAATCATCTTATGAAATAATAGCAAATTCCTGAGGACAGAATTTCAGTGTGCAAACTAATTTTATTGATGATATTCTGGGAAAAAAAAAAAAAAAAAAAAAAGTAAAATATGTATTTATTTCAGTTTTTAGTCTTCTATCACAACCACACTTGCATGATTTCATTTTCGGGACTTAATGTTGCTCCTAGTTATAGTCATCATAATCAAGAAATCCTCAGTTTTAGAGAAGGTTGCTTGTTTAGTTTTTTCATTAGAATATTTTATTTTAAAAAATCGTGTATTTTAGTATTGACAGTTATGCACTGAAAATACAATCTTTCTGAGGCAGAGTCACAAACTGTAAGGAAATTTAAAAGTATCGGGATTAGAACTCCAAATCTTAGACATACAGATCAAGCATTTTTTTTCCTTTAAGCTAAATGGACTCCGTACATCCCAAAAATTACTCTAAAAACATATTGTTTTGGCCCACCAGAGGGAGCCCATAATATTTCACGAATGAAAAAGGAACACACTGGCAATTACGTAGAAAAATAAATGAAAATTACTTGTGGAGCACATATATGCGTGTTTGTATTTATTTATTTGCTATGCATTGCCTCGCATGGCTAAAATCCTAGCATTTGTGTCAGATAATAATTAGGACGGTAATAAGTGCATTTCCATGAAATGACACCAGGGACAGATATGAACCATTTTATATTTTACTAAAAATTAGAGAACAATAGAATGTTGAAATGGAAGAAAGGCAGATTTTTATTTATGCCTATATAGAACATAATTATAATTTTGGATATACTAACATTTTACCTTTACTCAATAACAAGAAAGGAGCAGCTGCTGAGCAAAATGCTATTTTATTTTAACAGAACAGACATGTGGATAAGGACGTGGAAAAAATCTAGCTGAAATATGTCCCCCATAGAGATCAGATGGAAAAATGTGGGAGACTCAGAACAAAGGCAGTGAAATGTTGCTTGTGACTCTATGTTTAAAGTTACTCTCCTAGGTTGTTCCTAGTAACGCCACTGCTGAAACCTACCCTTTCTCCAGGCATATTTTCTTTTTCATGATTGTATCTTAATAATATCTTTATGATCCTTTTGCATACACAGGGGATGTTAACAGCAACATATTTATATTAAAATAAGGCTAACTTGGGATTTCTACTTTTGGACATGTATTTCATTTTGCAGTTATTATTACTTAATCATTTCCAAAATCCAAGAGTATCCCTTTCATTTTTTGCCACCTATTAGTCCTTCCACTGAGGACGGACTTAGAAATTCTCTATCTCTTTCATGATTTGATGAATTGCTGGGGCAATCCCAGATATTTATACAAACTAGGGAAAGATCTCCTTGAGCAGTCCTGCGGAGAAGGACTTGGGAATCCTGGTGGATGAGAAGCTGGACATGAACCAGCAGTGGCACTTGCAGACCAGAAGGCCAACTGAATTCTGGGCTGCATTAAAAAAAGGGGGGGCCAGCAGGGAGAGGGAAGTGATTGTCATCCTCTACTCAGCTCTTGTGAGGCCTCATCTGGGACTTGAAACCCCTAACACAAAATAGACGCAGAGTTCTTGGGGCAGGTCCAAAGGAGAGCCACTAAGATGATCAGAGGGCTGGAGCACCTCTCCTTTGAGGAAAGGTTGAAAGAACTGGGCTTGTTTAGCTTGCAGAAGAGAAGGTTCTGGGGAGACCTCATTGTGGTCTCCTAATACTCGAAAAGAGCATGTAAACAGGAGGGGAATTACTGTTTGTGACGGTTGATAGTGATAGGATAAGGAAGAATGGTTTTAAACTGAGACAGGGAAGGTTTAGGTTAGATATTAGGAGGAAGTTTTTCACTCAGAAGATGGTGACACACTGGAACAGGTTACCCTGAGAGGTTGTGGATGCCCCATCCTGGAGGTATTCAAGGCCAGGCTGGATGTGGCTCTGGGCAGCTTGGTTCAGTGGTTGGTGACCCTGCACATAGCAGGGGTGTTGAAACTAGATGATCTTTGTGGTCCTTTTCAACCCAGGCCATTCTATGGTTCTGTGATTCTGTGAATAAGCTTTCCAATGGTTTTAAACAGCCTACATTTTTTTTTATTAAGAGTATTGACATTTCTTTCTATAACCTTTCTATAATCTTAAGTAAGATTAAGTTTGATTCTAATCACTTCTAATCACTTCTAATCCCTGCAAAATTCTACCATTCACTAATGTATGAAGATCTTTATCATTTTCTCCCTATAACAAACTTCACCCCAACTTAGGAGGCCAGCTTTCAGGGTAGCAAGGACATTACAGTTTTGAAGCTTATTCTGTCCCCATTACCTTTACTTTGTATGCATATTTAAATGAGAAAGTTGGGAAAAAAAATCCAAAGAAACTTTGAAAATATTTACTGAAAAAAATTTAGTTCTCTTATGCCAAGTATATATTAAACTGGACTAAATTACCACATCTTGGCTTCTAACCACTGCCTTTAGTAATTCACAGATAAGCAATTTTGTTTTCTTATAGATTCTAAGCTTTTGTTCACAGATTCACAAAATTAAAAACAAATCTCATAAACTATGTTATACTAAGCTAAGTTCCAAAACTGGCTAACTCCAGTTATCTTTTCTTACTGGTAGGTTAAAGTCATCAATTGCATCTTTATAAGCTATAGCTGCCGAAGACAATTTGAAGAGCTCAAAAAGTTAAAACAGATTTAAATTCTTGTCAAATAATTAGTTGTTATTGTCAGATAATCTCTCAAAATATATGTTCTGCACCAGCTCATCATGAAAATTAAATAATTTAAATAACATTCCTTATTCAAAATTTTTTCTCATTATCACAAATTTTTGATTTGTTTGCTAATGATTTCAAAGCTCTTAGAGCACATCATCCCCAGCAAAATTTTTAGGTAACACTAGACGTTGTGCATCATTAGCTAATCATCAAGTCTTTTATTAAACAAATATGAAGCAGATGTAGCCCTCAGAATTTGATTACTTATAAACCCCTTCAAATCCAAACTTGCTTACAGAGTCTCCCTATAGTTTTACTCAATTGATTAACTCCAACTTGTTTATCACTAAACCACTCATTTAATTTAACAATCCACTAAAGAAAGCCTCAGTTAAAATGCATCTTGTGTCCCCTTCTTGGATCTTAAATAATTACCCATGTCTGCTATGTCTTCTAATCTCTTTCTTAATGAAGATCTTTAGCCCTTAATAATTTAAGAGAATGTCAAGATGAGTCTTAATAAGAGAGGAATCTTTTAAAAGGAATAAACAGTAGTAAATGTTAAGATAGTGGAAAATGAACAGCACTATTCTGTTATCAGTCATCAAAATCAAGGATGAAATATGCCAGAAAGAAGGTGATTTAAGGCAAGATCTAATAAAGCATTTGATGCCACAACAGATAGTTTTTTCTTAAGTTGAATGTAGACTGCTGAAACTGGCTTACACGCTGCTCTGCTGAGTATCATGAAATTTCATATGAGGTGACTGGCGCCCAGACTGGATCTAATCTAATTGACTCACACCTAGCCATCCCAATTTGGTAGCTTTAAATGGGATTCATAATAGCCTCGTTTCAAAGATCTTAACTGATCATGGTGAGAGTGCATGCCTGGAGAGTACTTACAGAGAGGCCTGACTGGAGTCATGCAGAGAAATAGCTGTTTCTTTGTAATGATCTGACTTAGGCTGCTCAGTGTGTCAAGAGAAAAGCAACTCCAAATACGTGCAGAGTGCACATTTCTATGCATTTTTCTAGGCATCTGGACTATTGCTAAGAAAGAATAAGAATTTGGATGTAAATTCTTTGCACCTGTGCAAGCATTTGTAGCACTGTATTCCACTGATATCCAGGATTAAACATATACGGTATCCTGTCGTTATTTGTTCATTTCTGCATTCAGACAAGGAGTTCAACAGAGATGTTAAAAAAAGAAGAAAAAAGTTAATTTGTTTTTTAGCACATTTATTTAATAGCAGAGATTTGTTCCTCACTAAATCCTTGAAAATTTTACTTTGACCAGACAGAAACAAAGAAATTCTCACTGACTTCTCCATTTCTTTAAATTGAATAAATTCTTTGTGTAAACACCTCAAATAATCATCCCAAATAATTTGTCTCATTTGCTAGGGCTGCATTATGACCAATACTTTCATCTTACACTTAGTAAGTACAAACTTCACTGTTTGTGTAATGCCCTTCAAAGGATCAGGTGCAAGTAGTCCCGCTCAACTTTGCATCTTCTATCAGAAAAAGCCTAGTACATGGAATGAACAGAATATTTTTCTGAAGGTCCTGGAGTAGGAGAGGGATTCTTAATGCAATCTTAATGCATCCTTAATGCAATCTTAAGCTGGAATGAAGACTTGCAAGCTCACAATGGATTAGAAGAACTAGGAACCATTTTAATAGCTGTAGAAATTACTGCAGGCCATTCCTAGCAATACCATCTAGTTGGATTAGTATTCATGGTAAGTTGAAGCAGTTTGTGCTTTTTTATATTGCCAGAAAAAGGAGTAAAAATATGACCCAGTGGATATCCTGCAGACATTATCACAAAGCTCCACCGTTTTATCTTTGACCAGATACCACATATTGTAGATAGTCTCAGTGCTCTGTGCTTTTAAGAAGTTAAATGTTTGCTGTGCTGAACAGTGTAGCAGCTATGACATTGAGAACATAGTGAAATAGTCACTTCGTGAAAGCTCTAGCCAGCCCTACAACAGATAGGATCACCTCTTTGAATCTCTATAGCTACAACCACAGTTCTAGGAAACAGAAGCAGAAGGCTGCAGAGGTATATGGAAGACTATTATATCAGTCTATCCTTGACCTTTTGCAGTTTTTAAATAGGTAGATGCAACTAAAGCAGCTTGAGTTTTTGCATAAGTAGACAAAGGTAATCCAGTTGTGAAACTTAAAGTTCTAGAAAATTCCTGAGAATATCTTTCATTGAAAGCTATTAAACAAACAAAAACAAACAAAACAAAACAAAAAAAAACCCACAAGGTTTTGGAGACCACGAGAAAGAACTCTCCATTGAATTTATGACTAGAGAAATAACAGTAAGAAAAGAGTAAGAAAAGATAGTAAACTTTCAGTGTAGAGGCAAGTTACCAGAAAAGTCTAATAGAGAAATGTTTCCCAAGGACTGTGATCACTGTATGCATAAATGAATGGGAAAGTAAAACTTAGTAAAACAAATTGGTAATAGTAGTCAACACTTGATAGAACAAAATCTGAAGTTATTAAGAGTTGCTTTGAAGTTTTATAACAAAGAGTAACATGGTAAAATAGATTAAATAATGTGGTGCTAAAATAAAAATAAAGGACTGTCAATTGTCTACAGGTTGGTTTGGCCCGGTTCCATGACTAGCAAGGCTGGGGAACACATGTAATCACATGCTGGGAAAGGGAAAAGGGAAAAAGGGAGAAAAGGGTAGGGAGATGGGCTTAAAAACAAAATAGTGGCTCCACGAAAACAAACTATTTTACTAAATAAGATATCAGAAGGTAGTATAACACAATATAATACAATATAATATAATTGAAGCTAATATATCGAATAAAATGAGAGCATCCAAAAACCTAAGGCCTCACTCTAATGCTGAAAGTGAGATGTCTAGCTGGGACAAGCAGAAAGGCAAAAGAGAGGGACATCTCATGACCTGCAAACAGTTTTATCTTTCCCTGTGGAAAACAGACACAGAACAATGTAAATTCCTCAGGGGTATGTCATACTTCTTTTTTTCTGAGAACCAGGTACCCGGAAATATTAATACTCCTTGCAACTGGAGTATTAATTCTTTAACTTCCAGTGCACTGCATGATGTTATAATGTGAAATGCTGATAACAAAAAATCATGAAACCATGACTGAAACAAAGAAAAAAAAAATCCATTAAATTAAATAATATTGGAAGAAAAAATGGATATGATACCAAGCTGGCAGACAGTGTTGATCTGCTTGAGGAAAGGAAGGCCCTACAGAGGGATCTAGATAGGCTGGACTGCTGGACAGAGGCCAACGGGATGAACTTCAACAAGACTAAGTGCTGGGTCCTGCTCTTTGGCCATAACAACCCCAGGCAACACTACAGGTTTGGGGAAGAGTGGCTGGAAGGCTGTGTAGAGGAAACATACCTAGGGATATTGGTCAGTTCTTAGTTGAATATGAGCCAGTAGTGTGGATAGTTGGCCAAGAAGGCCAATGGCATCCTGTCTTGTATCCGAAATAGCATTGCCAACAGAAGCAGGGAAATTATCATTCCTTTGTATTCAGCCCTGGTGAGGCTACACCTCAAGTACCATGCTAACTTTTGTACCCCTCAATACAAGAAAGGCACTGAGGCTGTGCAGCATGTTCAGAGAAGGGCAACAAAGCTGGTGAGGGGTCTGGAGATCAAGCCTTATGAGGAGCAGCTGAGAGAGTTGGATTGCTTTGTCTGGAGAATAGGAGGCTCAAGGGTGGACTTATCACTTTCTACAACTATCTGAATGGAGGTTGTGGTGAAGTAACTTTCTCCCATGTAATTAGCAATAGGATTAGAGGGAACGGCCTGGAGTTGTGCCAGGGGAGATTCAGGTTGGACATTAGGAAGTAATTCTTCTCTGAGAGAATGATCAGGCACTGGAAATGGCTGCCTAGTGAGGTGGTTGAGTCACCATCCTTAGAGACATTCAAGAAAAGTTTAGTTGTTGTACAGACAGGGTTTAGTGGGAAATAATGGTGATGGGTGAACGGTTGGACTGGTTTATTATAGAGGTGTTGTCCAACCTTGACAATTCTATGATTCTGTGATTTCCAGTTAGTGGAAAACACTGTAAAATGCTGACCAGAATTAAGAGAATGAAAACTGTTGGGAAAGGAATAGGAGTTGAAATAAGTAGTTTATGGTTCATAAACCCTTTGTGACACCACATTTTCAGCAATGTGTACTGCTTTGGTGTACCTATCTCAAAAAAGGTTAAACAGAATATAGAGCAAGAAGGACAAGAAAATTGATCAGGAATATATAGTGGTTTCTGTGGAAAGATAAACTAAAAGACTTTTCAGTCTAGGAAAGAGGTGGCTAGTAGTAAGATTAGAGGGAATGGCCTGAAGTTGCACCAGAAGAGTTTCAGGATGTTAGGAAAAACTTCTCTGAAAGAGTAATTAGGCACTGGAACAGGCTGCCCAGAGTGATGGCTGAGTCACCGTCCCCCGGGTGTTAAAGGAATGTTTAGATGCTGTACTGAGGGACATGATATAGAGGGGAAATGTTGGTGATAGGTGAACAGTTGGACTAATTGATCTCAGAGGTCATTTCCCACTTTGGTGATGGTGATTCTATTGTTCTGTGATTCTATTGCTAAGAATATATGACAGCAGTTTTTAATGGCATGAAGAAAATAAACAGGTATGGCTGTTCACAATATCAGATACACACAGCTTTGAAGGAAACAGTGTTAGAAATCAGTTGGTTGAAAAGAAGAGGAAACTTTTTTTTTTTTTTAATAAAAGACATTTAAATTGTAGTACATACTGAAACAATTTAATTAATAGAAGAGCAATCAGGGGTAAAAAAAAAAAAAAAAAATTGTAAGAACCCTGTGAATACCTGAATCAGTGAAGAAAATGGGCAGAGGTTCTCCAGACAACAAACAAAAATGCCAATAGAGCTCACAGACACACAGACTATGGTGCAGCCCGTGAAGGACATGATGTAAGAGCAGGAAACTACTGTGAGGAGAGAGGAGTGGCAGAGAGGAGCCGTTACAAACTGACTCTAACCCCCTTCTCATGCAGTGCACAGGAGTAGGGGGCAGGAGTTGGAAACTCAAGAGTGAAGTTGAGGCTGAGAAGAAGGCAGGGTTTTTTTGGTTTTTATTTTCATTTCTCATCCAACTATATTTTAATTGGTAATAAATTAAATGATTTTTCCTAAGTTGACTCTGATTTGCCCATTACAGTAACTTGTTAGTGATCTCCATGTCTTTTCTATCTTATTTTTTCCTCTTTCACTCTCTTATTGAGGAGGGCATAGAGTATGAGGCTGGGTGGACATCTAGTGGCCAACAAATCTCAGCCCAACAGAATGTTCTGTCAAGTTTTTTCTAAAAAAAATTCAGCTAATAAATAAATAAATAAATAAATAAATAAATAAATGTAAACTTGCGAAAACTGAATAGTTATATGTATTACCAGTTTCCTTTCCTTATCTCTAAGTACCCTCTACATGCCACATCAGAGAGGAATGGGAAAACAGTCTAATTGAACATTCATTCAGTGAAACAATCATTAGGTCAATTATCTCAGCCCCACAATATGGAAAATGTAAAACTGACTATGATGTTTTATGCAATAAGAACTTAGATATGTATCTACTAGAATTTCTGGTGTTTAGGGATAGTTCAAAAAGGAAATACCAGCAATGCATTCAGAACTGACTGTGATGAAGATTAGGTGGCAAAAGATGACAGTCATACATTAAACTGCTGGAAAGACATGTGTTACATCCTCAGGTTGGTCCTGCTAAAGGAAGAGACATCCTGCCTCAGGCTCATGTTTTTAAGTGAAGGCATTACTTCTCAGTAACCTGTTTTTCTGCATGGAACAAGGAAGTGTTGTGCTGCCACATTCAGCTTGTCCAGAAAGATAAGATGGCACTGAGAGTCCAGGCAGTGGAGGAAACTGAGCTACTGCTTCGAAAGTCATCTAAGTTAAATGCAATGAAATTCTCTTTCTTTTAGTAAAAAGCATAAGACTCCTGACATTCATACATAACTTCAATAACTCATCCACAACTACTTCAAAGAAGGGAGAAAATAAATCAGTAAGGAAATAGATTTCAATGTCAAGCACTAAAGGGATAATTATAAACAATAACGAAGACTTTTTTAATTATGAAAAATACCATGACAGTATGCTTTTAAATTATATATAATGGAAAACAAGGTGAGTCACATAATCATACACCTTTTGACACATAATGATCATCAGCAATCTTCATCCTGCCCCCATGTCAAGAATGCATAAAGGGGGGCAGGCTCCCTGAAGTACATGAACATGAATCAAATCTAGGAATCTAGTACTCTGAAAATTCTTATGAGCTCACCCTTAAGAACTGCATTTTTGAAACCAGTCAACTTATTGTAAAACAAGTGCTGGTTAAGATATTATAAAATATTCACTGAATATCTCTTAATATATTTAAACAACTAGCATAGGATATTAAAGTTCTTGCAGATAGACTACTTCCGATAAAACTTAAAATCCTTACTGAATTTGTGGAATTTAACCTGAGAGCACTGGTGCACAATGTGTTGTTGCAACTAGTTAGATACCTTGTAAATACAGCTGAAATATAATTAACTGTGTCTGAAGCCAGAACGTTAGCTGTGGATTTTTTTGTTTGTCTGTCTTTACAACTAAAACATGGTATACATTTCAATAAACACTAATGAGACATTTGCTTTCAGCAAAAAACATGAATTCTGGTCCCATGTTTATGTCTGTGATATATGAGTATTTATAATCTGACTTGGCTTTTCCATTCTGTTTAGATTATTCTGCTGAACGTATAGTGTACCCCCAAGGTTCAGGTCTAAAAATTGAAATTTGCCTTCACAATTAGTATTTAAAATCCAACCTAGTGATTTGTACCAGCACAAGCTGGAAACACACAAGGTTGGTAATGCAACTGATTCTTTAAATTTCTGTCTCTTTTTTTAATTTGACCCAGAATGAGAATGTTTCAGACTCCAAAGCAAATATATGCAATAAATGACTACACTTCTTTGCAACATACACAGGAAATCAGTAGAATATAACAGGATACTAAATAGATCTCTGCTTTGTATTTGTCAGGCAGTTGGTTTATTATGTAAAATTAGCAGAATAATGCACTTCATTTTTGGGGATGTAAGCCAACTCACACTGGCTGGAGGGGAAGATATTTTCACCTTTTTCTCTTTACTGATATCTTAATTTACAATGACTGACATTTTTATAGATAAAAGCCTCAGGAAAAGACAATCAGCTATATTTTACCACCACCACTTTTCCACCTCATAAGAACTAAAAAAAGTTCTGATTTGCCCTTTAAAAGAACCACTTGGTGATTTCACCGTCTTCGGAGGAGGCCATGCTTTATCTCAGCCATATAGTGAATGGAGATCCTATGAGCAGTGTGGGTATGATGGTCATAACCTTATATTGCTACCTGCTTAGAAGTTATAATTACTAAAGTCTGCTTTAATGGAGAGAAAGAGATTAAATTAATGATAACTTAACTTATAGGTATTCTCTTTCTTTTCCTTTTTCTGCATCCATGCTAAAAGGTAAAATAAATCTCCTGTACTAGATACAGCTGTGGGAAATAAGCACAGATGCTAAATAAAGTTACTTTTCTAGATATAAAACATGGCCTTGGAAGAGGGAAAAAAAAATAATAAAAAAGGGTGAAACAAAGGACAAAAAAGCACCTTGCAAAATCTTTCTAAAAGAATGTTACTAAGGTCAGATATTAATGAATTTAGAACCTTATCAACGTCAAAGTCTGAGAAACCAATTTTAAGGAAAAGACACTTATCAATACAGAAAGAAACATTAAGCAAAAGAGTGTTATAAGGTGAAAGTCAAGGGATCCTGGTAAGCACTGCTTCTAAAACGAAATCACACCCATACCTGCTAACTGAACTGTATCTTAACCAGATTGGACAGAAACATAGGATTTTGCAATATAAGATATATTACTGCTTGTAAAGAAGTTACGTTCAGAGAACCAGACAGATCCAAAAGCTTACAGAGACTTCACAACAGGTTCATGAGATCAGTGGTACAAACAGTAGTGAACAGTTTCTCCACAAATGAGAAAAGATCTTTATCAAAAGAAAAATATGACCACTTCTTATGAACTTTAACTTCTGGAACTCAAAAAAATCAATTTTACAAAAGATTTTCCTAGAAACGGTCACATCAATGTCATTGTCCTTTTAAAGCCTAACTTCCTTTACTGTGTCTTTTACCTCCTCCTTTTCTGGAAGCCTACTTTACAGACATTGCCCTAGCCTGCCTTCCTTCAACCTTTCTCCACCTGCTCCAATTACTCTTTATCCAGAATGCAATTTACAGCAATCAAACTGAAAAATGAGTCAACTTTGCTTATTGCATTGTACTCACATATGTAAAAGAAATTATGCTATTTCAGTTCTCAATATGTATTAACATCAAGGAGTGCGATTTTAAATTCTGCTCTTTTTTTTTTTTTTTTTTTTTTTTTTTACCATATGACTGTCAGAAAAGGCTTTTTTGATGGTTTGGGTTTTTTGTTTTGTTTTCTTGTTTTTTGTTCTTTTTTTTTTTTTTTCTGCTACATCATACAAAATGATCTAAACAAATAAAAAGATGACAATTTCTCACCCTGTATCTATTTAAAGAAATGATTCTGGCACAATATTTCAGCAACTATTTTCATCCTTTGGGTAGGAATAATATAAATAAAGCACATACAATATTCCAACCACACATCATTGCCAGAACTATCAGGCTTTATTCCAGAGTAGAACCATACAGAGTAGTGCTGGGAACAAATTATTTATACCCATTTTATTATCACTATTTTATAAATGCTAACATAACTTTTATCAGTGTCTAAATAATTTAGGAACCTAAAACCTAATTCGAAAATCACTTTAAAGTGAGTCCTACAGGGAGATGTGAGAATTGAAACAAGAATTTATCTCAGTATGTATCTATCAAAATAAAATCATGAAAATCAGATAAAATCATGAAAATAAGATAAATGTATGTGTAACTCTCTTAACTAAGTATTTGATATATTAACTAAATTATGAAAATATAATAATTTTTCAGGTATGAAATCTAAAAGATTATGCAATTTATTTGAATGCTGTATATACCCTGCTTATTTTTTTCTTATTTTAGGGACTGTCCTACTCTGGAGAATGTAGTTTCAATACCTCCCAAAACGGTCAGCTGCAATGATTATTAAAATTTTGAGCATCTCTATAGTCCTACAGTATACAAATCCTATTCAGACTTCTGCAAAATCACTGAATCACTGGCCACAAGGATTTTGTGTGAATATGCATTCACAAATATTCACAAAAAAGCATCTGGTTCAAGTTAGGTCTGCAAGCCTTAAGTCAAATTAAAAGCTCCTGTGCACTTGGACCTCCATCCTTGTGGAAGCAGCTTAACAACAAGGAGGAAAATTTCTAGTGGAGCAAAAAATCAAACAGAGGTCACCAGATTATCTTCCTGTTAGGATTCCCTCAGTGATGTACAGTCTTTTATAACTTGGCTTTTAGGAATGTAAAAATGTGATTGGGGGAGCAAAATGAGGAGAGAATTCTTACAAACAAACAGGACTCCATTCCATGACTTTTCTTCAGTATTAACTTCTCATTTACTATGCAGTTAGTTATGTGCTTAATATAAATATTGCTTCAGGATTTCAGAGCAGATAAGGCTGGCACTGGAGAACAGTGCATGAGGGAAGCACAGGTATCCCAGAGACATTTTACTTTGTGAATAATGATGATTATAATTAATAATTATTCTGTGCCATTGGAGAATTCCACCAATTGGTAATCTCCTGCTTTAGTAGTCCTAATATTTTATTTCTGCTTATTGCTAACTATGAGGTAGAATGTTAATGGAAATGTGGATGAATTATATTTTAATAATTACAGCTGTAATCACATGAAATCTTATATAGCTAACCTTTAATTACAATACTAGATGATGTAGAAAACCGGTTGTAGTCAAAAACATAAGTTAAAGTGGGAAATCATTTTTCAGTACAAAAATACTTCTTCCAACATATAAAACAAGTTTCATATAGAGCAAGAACAAAAATCATTGGTATTATTATAATTGGTATTATGAGTTGGTGGATGGTGGGTTAATGCAAGGGGTAAGCTGCATAATGCATGAACAAAATAGAAAAAGAAATAAATGAATGTAGATTTACAGAAGAACATAATACACTAATACAGTACCCAGCAAATTTTATAAAATGATTTAAATAATAAGAGTGAAATCAAATGTGTGCATTTGAAAACTTTACACATGTAATTTGCTAAGTCAGTACCTACTCAATTTCATTTAGGATCAGAGTTTCAAAAAGATATCTGGAATACTTTTTTGATCATTTTTCAGGATGTGAAAGACCTGATCATTCCATATCTTCTGTCTTATCTGCTTTACGACTGGTATGGCTCATCCCAAGTATCTCAGGAACTCGTCTTTGCAGGGATATAAATATCTTCATACGCATATTTAAATATAAAATCAAAATCATTTATGTTTATTTTTTATCCACTTTATCTCATTTCTAAAGCAGCTACAGTTTTGTTCCTATGGAAGATTACTTAGAAATTGATGTTTTTTTTCCTTAGAAAATTGTAATATACATTGCAAGTCTGCTATATAAATACCAGAGTAAGATTTTGTTGTCTGTATTTATTAAAACTGTCTTAGCAACTTTAAAATACTTGCTATAAACTGGCTGTGTCATGCAGTTTATTTAGGAAAGTTATCCAGTCCTTACTGCAACACATGGCTCACTCGTTGTGATGTTGTCCATTGAAGACCACTAGTTAAGTGATGTAATTAAACAGGAAGGAGTGCAAGTCAGGAAAAGACTGAAAAATTAGAAAAACAAAAGTACCAGTGACCTCATAATTGAAATTTAGAGCATTAGATAAAACTGAATGGATGGAAATTTTGAAAGCAGTGGCACTTTCACAAAGCAATTTATGTAAGGCATTTAAAAACATGTGTTTTTAATCTTGCTGTTACCCTCACTCACAGTGCCTCATTTGGAGGCAACTCTTTATTTTTATCCTGGAGATCATGCTGAAATAAACTGCCAAACATCCCTTACACCTCCATGCCATCTAATTATAGCCTGTAACACTCCAGAATGCTGACAGTGCAGAGCTATTGACTCTTGACACTCTCTAAAGCACTTAATTATCTTTTCACACAAGCCCCTTTCAGACCTGTCAACGTCTTCATATTGTTTATGAAAAAAGTTACATATTAAGATTTCAGGACTTAAGCACCTGAAGTCAAACTTGTACATAGACATGGGCCATTAAAGGAAAAATTTTATAAATGACAAAGGAGAGCTAAAACGATTTTTCTTTATAAACTTATCAGATAATAAGGAAGAAAAATCTGAATTTTCATGCAGATTCCTAGTATAAACTGAGATAATTTGAGGATTTTTATTAATTTTAAGAAGGATTAAGGAGGCAAAAACACCAACTGGTAAGCAGTTATTTCCTCTTCTTGCACTGTGACATTAGGCCTTGTACTTTGAACTTGGTCTCATTCTAAGGAAGAACACATTTAAACATTTCAGGCAAGAGGTGAAAAAGAAGTTTTTTCAAGATAATTTTTGTTGGTTAGAACTCTACCAAGTACTACTGAAATCTGAAAAAAAAAAAAAAAGATTCCTTGTTTGAAGAAGAGACTGAAGTATTTGTGGGTAATACACTACGAATGACTGAAGTGATTTTAAATATTTTGGGAATTTTTCTATCTAAACTTCTGGAGACTACTTGTTATGTGTTATTGGGAAACATAACATCTAAGCTTTCAAGGGAGATTCAGGTTGGATGTCAGGAAATACTTCACCTCTGAGAGAATTGTCAGGCACTGCAATGGGCTGTACAGGGAGGTGGTTGAGTCACTGTCTCTGGACATGTTCAAGAAACATTTGGATACTGTACTGAGGAACATGGTTTAGCCCAAAATATTGGTGATGGGTGGATGGGTGGACTAGTTGATCTTGGAGGTCTTCTTCAACCTTGGTGATTCTATGATTCCATGATTCTATAAATAGATTGAGAGAAGACAGATTTTGTAAAACTTCAAATTATTTTTAAAAATTAAGACTTACACTCATTCATGTGATCAAAGATGAATATGTGAAACTGACTTAAACTTTGTGTTGCCTTGTGTGGTACCGTATCTTGAAGACAGATGCATATCACATATAATAAGTCATGTACTTACCAAGTTACTGGTAATGTACCAAGTAATGACATGTATTAGTATGAATATAAAATATAACGCTGGAATGTTTAATATCTGTTGTTTGTTCTTGTAGTTATTTTGAATATTCAGAACACTTGCAAAAATTCAACTAGTTCCTTAGCATTTTCCAAGTAACAAATCCAAGAATCACATTTTCAGATATTGGGAGTTATTTTGGGATGTGAGCACTAATGGTAAATACAAAAATTTGATCTAAACTTTTTAAAAAATACAAACTTATATTTCAGGTAGTCTGTAAGACAAACTAGTATTCTGTTAAGTATAAATGAACAAGTGTTCTATTGCAAATAGGCCTTTGTTTAGAAGATATGGTCAGTCATATTACATGCATCTTTCCTTTATCACAGGACTTACTAATCTTGCTAATTATATATGTGAAAAATATTGTTTTATGACTGAATTACAGCCTTTAAAAGTTGACTTTGAGAAAGCTAACAGTAATAGCAGCTGCATATTTTACATGCAGGAGGTGTCTGGACAAGGTTATCCTGTGGTGATGAAGTGCCTGCGTGCAGACAATCAATGGGTCAAGGTCATTAAATTTTTGCTAAGTGACACCAAATACTGTGTCTTAAGCAAGAAGAATGACTAGCTAAAAAGATTTGGTTGCTTTTTAATGCAGCCTTAAATTCTATATGTGTCAAGATAATAATGAAGTGCCTCTGGAAAGGAAGCTACATGAAACTGAACAAAGTTCTTATCATCCGATTATAACTCCTAGAAAGCAGGAAACCAATGAAAATAAATGCACATATTTATTAGCAAAATACTTCTTTATATATGCATGCTCCTCACTTTATTTGGATTAAAGATGAGTCAACGAGATAGATAATTTCTAGAAAATTTCTTCCATCTCTTCTTATAGTTGCCTCATTCTTAATCCTGAGCTCTCACAGAAGATTTCTTTTTCTCTAGCCTTTTTTTACTTTACTTTTTCTACAATCACTTCTTTAACTGCTTTGGTGTCTTGGAAGGCTGCTCCTCTTACTGCTCTAATGATTGCCCTTTTGCAGTGTTTCAGAGCTTTACTCTGCTTCTCCACTGATCTTTCCCCTTTCATGTTCCTACTGTGGATTTCCTTTTCCTCTAACATCAGTGATTGCCTGAAAATGTATGGTAGCTCACTCCTGAACTGTGAGATTTGCTTTACCTGATTTATCAAGTAGTGAGTGACATTTTGTTAATCAGAAGACCACATATTCTGGATGTTCCAGATTATAACAAGCAGAAACTTACACAGAGCATGAATGTATGTACTATATGGAATAGTTATGCACACTCTTTCTTCAAACCTTTATCTTGTCCAGCTGAAAACTGCTTACTTTCTAAAGAAAAACTGGAAATTAAGATAGTAAGAAGTGTGGCAAAAGCATTAGCCAGCATACCAAAAGGAGAGATTTTCTTTCTTAAAGTTCATTGTAATGTAATTACATGATTCCTGGAGATCCTCAGGATTAAATTTCAAGATGTCTGTTATTTGCATTCAAGCTGGCAAAGAATTAAATTTCTCAAATTTGCTTTATGGTTCACCAACCATTTATCAGAGTCTATATGTCATAATTCTATTATAAGCAAGAAACACAAAATTAAATATCATAAACATATATTTTAGAGGGTTATACACAATCCATAAATATTTGCTGTGGGTCAAACTTTTAACACTCTATCTAATGATTTTTCTTAAGTAATGGCCCCGTAAATTCTTCCTGAATGTGAACCTGAGGGGAAAAAAAAAAAAACAAATTTGTATTCTCTTTTCATGTATTTTGAAAAGACATCTAAGATGTTTTTCCTCCATAATTAAATTATCTCCTTTTTACTTTTCCTTACTCTGTAAGTCTCCCTAATCCTATTCATAGAATAAGCTGAAAGAGCAGTGACAATGTTCTTCCTTTTTGAGAGAGAAGTATATTGCATTTAAGGTTATTCTGTTTCTTGGTAGCCCAAATTAGACCTCTGTCTTTTCATAAAATAATAAAATGTTCAATTCAACAGCATTACAAATATTGTAAAAATTGTTGATTTTGTTGCAATGATCATTTTGAAACAAAAAATTAGAATGCAATAAATATTCCCTAAACGTGAAAAACTCAGTAGTGTATTGTAGCCATTTTAGCAAGTTTCTTACTACACAGTTAATAAAATGAAGGCAGGGTACATAATTTCTCATCAATATTTCTAATGTTAATTCATGAAGAGAAATACAGTCTTAGAGACATAAATTCCATCTCATATTGTATGGCAGAAATGAGATAGAGAAAAAAAATAAGGAATTAATACAGTCTGTGCATCTGTGCAAGAACTGCCTAAGTTTAAAAGCAGAATTATACTAGATAACACCAAAATTGGCTTTACTCCATATTTTGCATAAAATTTGAAACACTGCTTCTTACTAATTTCTATGAATAAGACAATTTCAATATTACAGTGAGAATAAATGGAAATAAAAAAAAGGATCACCTTGTCATTACATTCACTGAGATATAACCAAGGCCATTATGAGGAAATACTAAACTTCCACATGCTTGCCTTCAGTGTAGAGCACACTTACTCTCCCTTTCCTGGTTTCTTAATTCTTTCCCACACAACTGCAACCCATCTGTAGCAGAATAAGAAACATTGTACACTTGTATCACTCTTAAAACTTCTATTTTCTGTGTTTTTTTAGGGGGCATTCAGTTTTTGTGTAGTTTGGACCACACTCACATACTGTCCATTTCTTATTTTCTCCTGTTACCTCTGGTAGCCTGTTGACCTGTTCAAACTTTGAAAAATAAATAAATGAATAAATGAATAAATTTATTTATTGAAGCTGGCACACAGCTGACAAAATCATGATACGGTTTAAAAGATTTGAAGGAAGGAAAGGTTGAATTCAGAATGATCAGTTTGACACACACACACACAGTGTGTGTGTGTGTGTTTTTTTTTTTTTTTTTTTCTTGAGCAGCTCAATTAATTTAACTTCACTACAAATAGAAGTCACCCAATTAAGTTCTGATTTTCCTGAGAAAAATTCTCTTATTTAAATATATATATATGTGTGTATATAAATATATATATAGCTGCAAAAGGAATAAAATGAAGTGAAAATTATAAGCTAAATCTACTACAGTTATAAGCATTTTTAAAATGTAGATAATTAAACTGTATAACATTTTATATTCTTTGTCAGTTGACATCTTTATATTAATTCTTGATACTTCTAAAAGCCATGCTTTGATCCAACAGGAAATTACAAACTTGAAGCAGATACTACTTGAGAAAATTCTGCTTTTTATCATAGTGGCATTTCTAGTCTTGAAATCTATTACTTTACTTGCCATGTACTTCCTCTAACTATATTGCATTGCTGTATATGGGACAGCTGAACAATGTGTTTTATTAAAAGATGCTATGTGTTAGATGTATTACATAACTTTTGATATAACCATGAGGAGAAGGAAAGGAGTTAGCAAATCTCAATTGATCAAGAACCTCATAAAGCATAAATGTCATGATCTTAGATGTTACTGGTGTACAACTGGATTTCAGTAAGGCCTTTGACAACGATCCTCACTGGCACAAACTTGTGATTTTGCCTAAATACTCTTGTGAAGTACTCTTTAGGTTCAGGTGACTTCACATTCTCCTAGATTGCCCAGAGTATGTGGAGTTTTCTCCTCCGAGATCAAAAACCATCTAGACATGGTCCTGAACAACCTACCCAAGATATTCCTGCTTGAGTTGGACTAGCTGACCTACAGACGTGCCTTCCAACCTGTGAATTGTCTTCATGAAGTAAGCATTACATTTCTGTAATCATTATTTATAAGTGTAGTATGGCTGTGCAACAGTGAGAAATGACAGAGCATATAGATAGAGATCTGGAGATATATTTAGACCATCTTGTGCTCTGCATGGTTAGTATTCAAAAGCGTCTGGCCCTCAGTGTTTTCTGCAGTACATCTATCCCACATATAGGAAACAAATGATTCATGAAACTTTAGGTTTCCCAAACTAAGATTTCTTTTGATCACTGACAACGCGGGCCTATTTTTAAATAAATTAAAATCTAGATCATTTAAAATATATCTTCTCTCTCTCACTCTCTTTTATTTTTTAAAAGGCTTTATTATCCTCTCATGAACAATCTCTATGTTTCTCTGTATTGCATTTCTTTTCCTTGCCTAGCATTCTTCCTTTGATTCTTTTATGCACTCAAAACAACCCTAGAAAAACAAATAAAGATGAATTCTAAAAGAAATAAGATGAAGACCAGACTCTAAGCAGGGCCTTGCTTTGTGGTCTAATGTACTTATGTAGAGGATAATTGTCTACTTCTTCTGGAGTCTGTTTCTTTTATGTTGTATTTAAATTAATTACATATGGAAATATTTGTACCCTAAGACACAATTGTGATTTTCCTAGAGTAAAGCTTAATAAAAAACTCAAGCTTTATTAGTACAGACATGGGGACAAATTATGGCAGCTTTTTCTCATATTTTTACTTCCAATATTGGCCACAGAACATTCAGTGTTGATCAGACTATAAATGCCAAGTTTCAAAAACGTGAAGTTCAATCAATCGTGTAAACACTGAAACATACAGAAGTAGAAAGCAAGTATTCAAATTCTTATTTGCTTATGTAAATGAATGGCAGCATTATTTTAAATATTGCACTACAATTTTTTGCTTTTAATGCCTTAAGAATTAATTTTATCTAAACTTTAAATTAGTGCCTACCACATTCACTGCTGTTACAATGCCTAGTTACACTAGGATATGATTTTTTAAAAATAATAATAATACAAATAAAAAATAACTAAAGCAAATCACAGATAGTGAAAACTGGAATTTGTGAGGAAGGTTCTCGACGTTGTTCCAAACAGAAATGTTTTTATAAAACAGCTTTCCCTCTCTGGAGAAAATTGTTAATTTAATAAAAGTCTCCATAAAATAGTTATCATTTTAACTGTTCTCTTTCTTCAAATGAATGACAACATTACAGGCTACAGAAATAGATTTCTAAAAATAAGAAGATAGATAAGATTTTTTTAGTAAACATAAAATGCAGGTTAACACATGGGTTGAGTTTTAAACTTTAACAGAGTAATTATTCATTCTGAGTGTAAAATAAATAAATAAATAAATAACCAAACATGAACTCTCTTTCCTTTAGTCAATTATTGGTTTTGGAACAGGCATCATTCAAGGTGAAATACCTGGAGAGTTTCTGTTAAATACTTTTGGTGATAGTCCTTTTAAGTCACTGGTATGTCATATCTCAAAGAGAATTTATAAAAACAGTGAATATTTCACTTCATAGAGTTATTTTGCTTCTCTTAAAACAGAAAACAGAACATCCTGGAAATAATTCAACACAGACTACTCCTGGTAAGAATTTCATCTGTGTGCAAAAGACTGTCACTGCACTTAAACTTCCACTTAGCTTTCAGAAGAGACTACGTGCACAGTGAAGCAGTGTGACCTGCTTTGTGTAAGCATGACAAATATTTGAATACGTGAACATATGTGAGTTTGTAAGATTTTAATTCTCCTGATTTTTAACTAATAAATCACATTTAACAGGAAAAAGAACTCACCATGTTTTCTACAGATAACAGTTTTCAGTCTTTCAGTTAGATAATGGCACTGCCTTGCTGTGCCCTAGATAGTGATTATAAAGACTAAAGTAGAATTTTTGTTGTTGCTTAAAACAGAATAAGCAAGAATTTCAAGCTTAGAGATATTTGCAAAAAGTGAAGTTATAGAATAGTGTTACATGCAATAACTGTTTTCAGGGAGACTTTATACTCATAGCGTGTAAGCAAGTGAAGATCATTGCCATCCACTGAGCAGCACCTCAGGTTTTTTACATGAGGTCCATGTTTTTTACAGAATAACTCTGAGAAAGTGAGCTGGAAAGTGTGTTAATTGTAAAATATGCTCATTATTCTATCACTTCCTTGTATGTTCTGGTATTTTCTGTTATGCTAATTCTTAACAGCAAACAGATACTTGTCATTTTTTTCTTGCTACTCTGCCTCAAATTTAATGTTCCATTAAGTTCTGTGGTAGTTCATCAAAATAAAATCTTCGAAGGCTCTAGAGAAATCAAGATAAGATACTCTCAGAATCCTAACATAAGTTTAAGATATAACTTATAAACTCTCATTTTCCAAAAGAGACCTGAAATTTTCACAGAATCACAGGTTCACCAGGAAGTTCCTCTGGGCAACCTCCTTTAAACCTTGTTCCATACAGTCGCACAGGAATGCATCCAGATGGGTCTTCAATACCCCCAGAGGGGGAGGCTCCACAACATCTTCAGGTTGCCTGTTCCAGTGCTCAGTCACTCTCGCTGTAAATAAGATCTTCCTCATTATTACGAAACTTCCTATGCAGTAGTTTTTGCCCATTGTCCTTTGTCCTGTTGCTGCACACTGCTGAAAAGAATCTGGACTCATCCATTTGACTAAACATTGCATGTTTGACTAAACATTTGCATTTTTATAAATTATGATGAGATCTCCTCTCAGACTTCTCCAAGCTGAAAAGCCCCAGGTCTCTCAACCTTTCTTCATACATGAGATGCTCCAGGCCTTTTATCATCTTTGAAACCCTCTATTGGACTCTCCCTAGAGTTTCCTTGTGTCTTTTTTGAACTGAGGAGCTCAGAACTGGACACAGTACTCCAAATGTGGCCCACCAGCACAGACTAGAGGAAGGGGATCACCTCCCTCCCTGTTGGCCACACTCTTTTTAATGCACCCCAGGGTATCATTGACCTTCTTGGCCAGAAAGGCCAGTACTGTTGGCTCGTGGCCAACCTGTTGTCCACCACAACATCCAGGTCTTCTTCTGCAAGCTCCTTTCCAGCAGATCAACCCCTAACCCTTACTGATGGTTATTCCTCTTCAGGTGCAGGACACTACACCCTTGTTGAACCTCACTTCACAACTGAATGTCCAGTCTGTCTCACTGAATGACAGCACAGACTTCTACTGTGTCTACTATCCCTCCCAGCTTTGTATCATCAGTAAATTTTCTGAAAGTGGATTCTGTCCCATCATTCAGGTCATTGATGAAGATACTGAATAATACCAGGCTCCTGGGGGATACAGGCCTCCAACTAAACTCTCTGGCACTGATATTTTGAATATTCTTAACAAAAAGCTCTTGACACAGTAAACGTAATAAATTGGAAGATAGGCTGTTAAGAATGCCACAGGTAGTTACTATTAATAGCTACAATTCATGTCAACTTTTAATACCTTCACCCACCAAAACCGAATTAAAATCTCTCCATNTTGAAAAGTTATTTAATAAGATCTCACACAATAAGAATCTATTTCATGTTTTATTCCAGTTAGATGCATTATGCATGAAAATGCATGAACATATTTTGAGGGGCAGTTTTAGGACATTAGTAAAAACTGCTACAGCAAACTGATGTTATCATTAAGCAGAAATGTCTTATTTACAGTCTTAGGAATTGATTAATTTTCCATAACTTCAAATTACAACGTATACATACAAAGTCAATATAAGAAAACTTTGAGATAAATCTCCATCTCTTCACTGCCCATAGTTGCATGGTCTTTAGAATTATTTGAAGAGCTGTTCCTTTCCAGTTTCAAACAGTGTAACTGAAATGTTGTTGCACACCAAGATGGCAAAGACTTTATGTACTTTTATTAAAGAAGGATCATCCATATCTATAATGCTGGTGTTCTTATAAAGTGTACAATTTCTGTTTGAGACATCGATTACAACTACTTTCAGCCAAAATTCCTTTTTGAAATATTTATCTCATAACATTAAGATTAGTTATCTCAACTGGGTCTTCCACCCAGACATCATCTCATCTCCAGTTTCTATGGCCCTGTTGCATTTAAAAGATACAAAAAGAGGCACAAACTACAGTTACTATTCTCAATACTCCTTTTGCGTTAATTGGATTCATATTGTTACTCTGAGAAACCTACTGCTTGGCTTCAAAGCCCAAGGCCTGTAGTATAACTAAATAGCTCCTGAAGCTGCTGATCCATAACTAGAAAATACAATTGGATGACTTTTGATTCAAATATTTTATTCACTTACTCCTAATTAACTTTTTAAGGCAGTTGTTTTGCCTCTCATGTATTATTTAGTCATTAAAGTTAATGTGAATAATAGATTTTACATATTATTGTTATATGTAGATTCAAATTCAGAACTTTGAATTTAAATAGTCGCATCTGGATTCATATTCATAAGTTCCATTGCTTATGAATTTATTTGACCATGATATTTGGCAGAGGAAACTTACATGTTTTAATATCACAGTATGTAACTCAAACATCCCTCGTTCCTGCCTCTTCAAGTCAAGATTTTAAGACTCGGGATCTATCAATTTGTACAGGATTAGATATGTCTACTCATATTACTGTCATGGGGTTTTGTTTGTTTGCTTGTTGTTGCTGTTGTTTTAAGTACTTTCAGACCTTTTCAGAAGGTACTTTGGAGTACATTCTTTATGTCACCCCAGAATTTTCAGTCCTGACATGGAGAGCTCCAGGAAACTTCTGTAGGAGAAATATGAGAAATTTCATTTTTTATCTGCCCTTTGAGGTTTTGAATCTCAAAATTATGGTGCTAGAGGCTAAGTATAACACTTAGTTCTAACTACCGTAAGAAATCTGTGCTGTGTCTTCTGGTACTTTCTTGGGGGTTTTTTGTTTGTTTGTTTTTGTTGGTAATGGTGGTGTTTTTTTAATCCTAAACAACAGATTTTGTTTTGGATTGGTTTGTTTTTCTCTGACTTCTGGTTTGTATGTGTCCATGGAAATAATCATCTATACTGCAATGAGAGAGAGCAAAATGTAAACACTTTGAAATCCGTTTGTTTGACTGAATTACTTGCAGACTGTCTGACAAACAACAGAAGGACTTCTTTGTATTTATGATCCCATTTCCTAGTATTCTGCACATGAGTCCTGGTGGTTTCATGATTATTGCAGAAAAGGACCTTGAACAGTTTGTACTGATTGTATTATGTAAGAGAAGCAATTTATTGTAACATGAGTCCTTCAAGGGTTGCTTCAGGTCTTGTTTTATTGATCAGTATATGAATGAGCATGATTTATATGAGAAGATATCTTTTTAAGGTTAACTCTCAAAGCTCATTCCATTGCTATCCTAAAGAAGATGTACAAGGACATGTTGGGTACTATGAAATTAGTTTGCAATACAAATGCTATTTTGCTATGTGTTTCATTTTATTTGTGGTATTTTAGCTCCCAGTTTTGTAATAGAAGTAGAAGCAGAAAGTATGCTTGTCATTTTTGCAGATGTAGCATTAAGTCATATAGCTTAAAGCCTGCATTTCTTTCTCATTTTAAATCAGAAAATCATAAAATATGACATCAAGAAGCTGATCTTTCATTCATTCTCCTTTGAATTTGGACCAAAAAGTCTCTAGAAATAATATAAGACTGCTGGCCAAGTGTCTTACTTTATACAGCCATATAACTAAAAAGAAAGATGGAAAGACATCCATTTATATACGTCTTAGGACTTTTCTGAAGAAGCAGCCCTTTTACATTTTTAGAAAGCTGGGAGAATACCAAAAGAGCAGTGGAGCAAATCTCAGGTAAAATAATGCTCCATGACTTTGAGAGTTTATATATGAGTTGGTCTTTTTGAGCCAACATGGGAGATGTCACACTTCAAGATATTACCTTCAACAGTTCAAGGGAAAAATATTCTGTTCTCTCTAGACACTATCAACAGGGCTTGGAAGTGGAGAAATCATATGTCATCTTACTTTCTAACCTTTGTTTAAAACTAGCAGATTTACTAAAACTTTAATCAGACCAAAAATAAATTAAACACTGAGAAGAAAAAATAGAACACAAGTATCCTATAAAAAAACTCTGCTCAACCAGAACATTAAATTTCTTTCCAGTATGACGAAGTTACTATCTTGGCCTTCTTTGGAAGGAAAAAAAGTGGTATACATTACCTGTCAGTAAGTTCCTCCTCCTCTGGGGCTTCAAAGAAATAATAGTATATAACACAAGTTTTTAAATCTATAAACGAGTAAAATCCCATTCAAAATCACCTTGTCTTCAAACTGTTTACCAAACTGTGGCATTATCTTATTTAAAAGATTTAAAAAAAAAAAAAAAAAAAATCTAGTGTAACTAGGCTGTAAAGTAGTTACAAAGACAGTAGAATTGATGAAGTCTTCTAAGACTTATTTAAGCATTTGTGTCACATTATCATTACATACATACCAGATTCTTCACAAAGAAAAAGGTGTGAGGGATAACTCAAAATTCAAAAGGCCCTTTTAACCAAACATTTTTGCCTTCTTTTCTTAAAGCACATGACCACCTGATAAATAGCATGGACTAAGCAGCTCTCCACAACAGGTAGTCCAGTTCTGTACACTCAACTCTTGTTCCTTTGATCTCATTTATACTTTTGATGAAAAAAAGGTGTGTCTTCAGCAAAAGCAAAAGCCAACTCCATTTCTAGCTGTCTCAAAACTATGAAGCTTTTTTGTTTGATGGGCACAACATGAGGAATAACTATTAATTGCACTGTGTTTGAACTGGATTTTGAGAATGTCACCTGAAGAGAGAAAAGCATAGCACTGGAGCCATTTTGCTGCCCAGTCTAAAAGCTAGGTAAGTATTTCTAATTTTTGCGGCTATTGTTATGCATTTGAGTGGAAGGTTGTGCATGACAAAGCAGATAGATTAGGTTCAAAAGAGTAACATTTTCTAACAATATGTTTCCTAAGGGAGAATAGTTTAAGGAAATGTTAGAACTATCTTAGTAAGAGCAGAAATAGAATAGATGTGGTTACACAGAACTGAGTCAAATTACTGAATGCAATTCCATATAAAACAGAAGATATGGGTATGATAACTTTCAGCTCAATTAATACTTGGCATTTCTTATTCTTTCTGCCAGCAGCTCCATCAACTTTCATATTTATTATCAAATGCTCCAATTTGAAAATCCATCTAGAAGTAGACACTCGATGTCATGAAGTATTCATTCAATACTGTCATGTATGAGGAGAAATCAGTTCAGAGAGAACAGTAGGAACAGCATGAATGTTATGTATATGCAAATGCGAATAAAATGTGTTTATTAAACTTTGTTAAATGCAGGGATCTAGATTGTGATTTTATAGATGAGGGGATAGAAGAGCATTTTAAAGAAATTATTTAATTAGTGATGAGGTTATTCAATGAAAAAGTTTCATCTTTTAAATGCTGGAGTGTCTCAAAGACAATGGATGAATGCTGGCAACAGGCAGAGTTAAAAAAAATAATAATAATTAAGCCTTCAGTCAGCTTGATCAGCTTGAAACTGTGGCAAGCTTAAAGACCTTTTTCCTCATTTACTATTTTATCATTGTTCAAGTAGATAAACAGTATTATATTGTATGTACATATAATAGATTATGCATAATTCCCTTTGTATGAAAGCTTTCTTACGAAGTGAGATGTCCCCCTTTCTCACAGCTTTGTTCACCAGGCTTCATACTCTCTTGCTGGATAAATCAATTAATTTCAACATAATGTTTATAAACTTTTCATGTAAATCTTCAGAAATCTTTTAAAAACAAGAAGAGATGGACATTTCTGTCTTACAAGATTTCCCTAGGATTCTTTCTTAATAAATCCTCAGCAATTTTAAATAACCCAGTCTAAGCCTCACTTTTAGTACAAATGTGTGGCAGTGGGACTCACAGCCCACTGGAGAGCTCTTGTGATGCCTCGTCTGAGAGGCTCAATTAACATCCAGGCATCCTCACATGTACACCCAGGCTCACTAGATCTCCCAAGACCACCAAGCAGATTCAGTGTGCAATCCTGTCCTCCCAACCCTCACCACCAAGTCCATTATGCACAGATGAGTTTAAAACAACCTCTGTGTTCAGAATAATGCATAATTCACTGACTGTTAAGTCAAGAAAGTAAATGAAGTTACACTGTAGAGATGGCAAGAAGTAAAAGAATGTATCTACTTATGTATATTTTTTAGCTTTTGATGGATGAATAAATGTCACAACTCCTTTTTGTGAATCCAACTATCATACTGTTTTTATTTTTTTGTGTTTCTTGTTAACATCACCAAACAAACTAACAAATAAACCTTAAGATATACCACTTTGTCCTGGAAGAAAATTAGCATTTATCATAAATAAAAGGGTCAAAGTTTGAATGAAAAATTAATGGCAGAAAAATGTAAAAATACATTCCCTATTGACTACATACAGATGCAAAAATGCTAATTTACACCAGCTCAAAATTCAAGCTTCAGCTGATGTTTAATGATAGCATTGCCTCCACAGTTTTATTGATTTTACTAGAAGACTGGCAACAGTAATACTTATGTGGCTACCATTTCATTTATCTTGGAAGAAGACCCATATGGTCTATTTTTTTCAGACAATTAGCTAAATTATATCAAAATCTGCCACAATGACTACATAAAAATCATAATCATAGCTTAGAGACAAGACTAGAAAACTGTTTTCTCATAATAAATAAAAAATACTGATAGAAAATATATTTTTTGGAATTTTCTTGACTTAAAGCATAAAATTTTAAAACTTAAAAAATGTAAAGCAAATAAGAATCTACTTTTATTTGTTCCTTAATTCTTTATTGAAAAGTCCCAGAAAATACTAGCACATAAAACACAAATGAACATAGAAAATGCATGTCTTTATTACTTCTGCTTCTTTCTTTCACATTTCTGTACAAAAATCAGATTTTTCAGTGGTGGAGCCACAGAGCTTAAAGTCTGCTTAAAAACTAGGAAAAAAAAAAAAAAGAGAGAGAGAGAGAGAGAGAGATGCAGAATAAATACATTCACCTAACTGATTTTGGATCAATTAAAGCTACTCTGAAGCAGACTTGTGAGGTAGTAAATTTTGAAGAGTAAGAAAACATGCAGAAGAAAAGCAGTCCTATTCATGCAGAAGATATTAAGCTACACACTCCCTCCTCTAAACAGACTATATAGAGGAAGAAGTGAGCAAAAAAAAGAACCTTTTGTCCAGGGACAAATGAGACTTCATTTTCATGTCAGAACAAAATTCCATTTCAGATAAAAAATAGCATTTCTGTGAGTTGCTCAAGAAGAATTTCACCCTCCTCATGATTCTATTAAACATCTATCTCTATTGTGTCATTGATATGTCTGTATATGGGGAATGAGTGCCCGCCTATGTGAGGAAAGATCATTTCATAGCTTACTAAAAGGGATGTTTGTGTGCCAAATTGCCATTAAACAAGTTTCTATATTTTTGTGAATTAGAAGTGCTGTTCTCAACCCATTACATCTGTTTTAACCCCAGAGTTTGTTTTTTTACACAATTAAGAATAAAATCCCAAATAAAACAGCATCAGTGATGGAAAATAGTAAACCAGAGTTGCTGTAAATGCTTGAACTGTTTCTTCAACATGAATTAAGAGATTTTCACTAGCCTTCCTCTTCAGGTAGGGTAGCATGCCTGTGAGAGTCCTCTGTGAGATACACATGTGTCTAATAATTGGGTCAACATCCTGGGTTGGCTAGATTACTAAGTGTTTAGCTAAATTTAAGCTTCCAAATCCTCCATAATGAGACTTAATACAAACATATGCAATTTATTGATTGGATTTTTAGTTGTGGCTTATTGTTCTGTAAACTCATCATGCACATATGTAATTGTCAACTTGATTTTTAATAAATTCCTGGAAAACACACTCACTATCTTTCTCCATGAAACGCTAGAATGGATTATGAACTCTGAGGGCCCAAATACACCTGGATATTTGTATTCCTTTTGGCCCTGTGTCCAAATCAATACAAAAGTGAAACTATAATTTAAGGAGAACTCAGGGAAAAAGCAATGCCAAGTGAGTTGGAAATCCATCACCACACACGCCTTCCCTAACAAACAGGAAGAGCTGTTAAATTTTTCAGTTACTCATATCAGCTCTGAGTAACCTGAGATGACTTCTCAACATAAGGAAAGAAATGTGAGATGAGATTAACACTTGGAAACTTTAAGTCTGTTCTTACAGTACTGCAATGAATCTTTTCAGGGGCTTAACTGTTGAACTTCATAAGACTGGCATGGTCTTATGAAAAACAACGAGTACATATTTGCTTTAAGGTTTAGCTCCCTTGGGGAAACACTGTGATTTCAGGCAGGAGGAAAGAGAAGTAGTGATGAGTCCACTCAGATGTTACTTCTCTCAGAACACTGTCTGACTTTGATGCCAGAAAACAGTGAAGGATTTTCAAGTATTTAGAAATATTTAGAGACCCCTATGTCAAACACTACCATACCAGTATCCCCCAGCCTTATGCTTTTCTTCCCAAAACAGCTGCTTCCGAGCTATTTGTGTGTGAAAAGAGCACCAATGCTGAATCCTAGCAGCAGCTGCTGCTTTTTCCATGAGCCAGTCTGGGATAGTAGGAGCCCCTGCCACTTTTACAGTGCCAGGCTAGCATCAGTCCTGGTCTCTGGCCAGCACTGCTACAGAGAGGGGTCTTTGATTTTAAATCCTGTCAGCAAATGTCGGCTCTGGCATGTTTTGACTCTGGGCGATTGGATTACAGAGCAAGGCCTAACTCCAACCTTCACTGCCATGCTATTTATTTAAACAGATTGAATGGGAGATAGGAAGCTAGAAAAGAACTTTACAAAATCTCGTGTCCTTGGAAATGACTTCTTTCCTTTATCATTCCTCCAAGACTTGGAAATGATAAACAACAATAACAAAAAAAGTAACCAAAAAAGAAGAAAAAGAATATTTAAATAAAAACAAATCAATTTCTGTTTTTCAAAGACAAAAAAGAACAGCCAAATTTCTGAGCATTCCAGTAAGTTTTGGGACCAGGGTAAGGCATACGACTTGAGCATGATCAAAGATATTACAGAATTGCTGGCAGTAACTGTAGGTAGTGAAAGCTTTGGCTTTTTCCCTTTGCCATCTGTTCCTGGTCCAGAGGAGGGCTGGCTCCACCTCAGCTATGCCAAGGAGAAAGGTCGTGTTGCAAAGTGCTGCCTGTGGCATCTTCTGTGAAATGACAGTCACTTCTGCTAAGTCGAGTCCATCAATATCCTGGCTGATGGTAAGTCTGAGGCTGGCAGTGCCAAACATCTTTGTCCACAGAGGAGCTCTAGAAAGTTTGTTTTTTGGCTTGAGTTTCCTCTTTTTTTAATATTTCTTTGCCCATTTTGAAAGTAAACTGAAAAATCCTAAATACAGACAAGTCTTCTGTGAAGCACTGAAGGTGTTACTAGACCGGAAAGACAGATACTCTGCATCTTCATTAGCTAGAGGCATTAGAAGGAACCAAAAAACTGCCAGAATTACAGATAGCAGCAACAGCTGCCTTCTTAGAGGATAAAAGTCTAAGCAGATAGGAAGCTGGATATTGTAGGCTTTTATTTTACAGTATCTAGGAATTAATGCTCAATATATAAAGTAGATATATATCTTCAGGATGCCCGCTAGATCAGAAAAGACAAGGCCTTCAGAACTTCTTAATTCTATTGAATGATTTCTGTGTAAAGTGTGAGAAATTCTACCTGATTTCAGTGGACTCCAACAACCTCACATTTGCAACAAGCTCAAAATTTCTCAACAAGCTTTCAGGTTGGAAGCATACTGAAGGACTGGAAGGTAACACTTCCGAGATTACAAATATTCCCATAGCCCTAAGAATTAAAATGAATTATAGTAGGTTTTAACAGACTGAAGTAAATAGAAAAAAAAGGAACTTCCTTTTTTTCCAGATAAGTTTACCTCCTTAAAAGTATCTTAATAAAAATAATTTGTATTTTATTCAGTGGAAAACATAAATTTGTACATTTTCATATATATCTTCCCAAATGCATGCTTCTTTAAAAACAAGCATTTAAAAATACTAAAAATATTAACAACAGAGTTTTTTTTTTTTTTTTTTTTTTTTCCTCCCTAAAGTGGATCTCTACCAATTAATTTACTTCCCTCNTTTTTTTTTTTTTTTTTTTTTTTTTCCTCCCTAAAGTGGATCTCTACCAATTAATTTACTTCCCTCAGTATACTGGAATCAAGTCTTCATATGAAGTGCCAACAGTGTTGTTCATTTTTTAATTCTCAATATTAAATTTCTATTTTCATGACGAGATTCAGATGATCCAGCTAAAATGTGACTAAACTAGTAAGGTTAGTACTTAGTATAGAGGTGTAGTACCTTAGTATTCTCATCTGTGATATTTGAGGACAGCTATGTGATCTGCATCCTGTGATAATGGTGTTTTTAGGTTAGTTCTAAACAACAGCAAATAATTATTCTTGTCTACTCCTGGATTTCTTTCTGTATTTTAATTCTTATAATTATTCTTTGGAGAGTTATTTCTTGAATGAAAACACTGTATTCAGCTACAACAATCGTCACACTTTTCAGCTCTCATCCTGATGGGAGATTTCAACTACCCAGATGTCTGCTGGGAAAGCAACATGGCAGGCTGCAAGCAATCCAGGAGATTCCTGGAGTACATTGAGGATAACTTTCTAGTCTAGGTAGTAGACAAACCAACCAGAGGAGAAGAGTTATTAGACCTGGTGCTCCTGGTACCATTGAAGAAGAGCTCATTTAAGAGTTAATACTGACATCAGTCAGAGAATCATAGAATCACAAGGTTGGAAATAACCTACAAGATCATCTATTCTAACCATCCTCCCACTATCATTGCTACCACAAGCACTAAACCATTGCTCCTCATCCAGATGCCTCTTGAACACTGCCAGAGACAGCGATTCCACCATCTCTCTGGGCAGGCCATTCCAGTGTCTGACCACTCTCTGAGAGAAAAAGTTCTTTGTTATGTCTAACCTAAACCTCCTCTGGTACAACTTGCGGCCATTTCCTCAGCTTCTGTGATGTGTGGAAATCAAACCCTATAGCCTATAAGGATATAGAGAAGGTATGTTTTATTGGCAATTGTGCAAAAGCCCTGGTGCAAAGGGGATAATTCCTCCAAGCTTGCACACCGTCTGGAAAAATCATGCTACAGACATAGGCCAAACTAATACATAATCAATAGTTTTCCTGGAATTTGGATACATATTCATTTCACTCTCAAGAGTTCATTAGCATGCAGACCCTCTCCTCTTGCATGTGCATAGTAGGTCATGGGGTTAAGTTTTGCTGTCTTCCTCACGAAGGCTTCTGACCTTTCTCACTGTAAACTTCTGACCTTTTGGGGGGGCATCTCCACAAACTGGTTTCTTCTTGCCCTGTGGACATTTAATCACCTCCCTGCCAAATGTCCCTGTGTTGTTCTCAAACCTTATCGGCATGGCCTTCATCCCCCTCACTATCCCAGACCCAGTGTCTGCCATCCCTTATTTTTCTAGCAAGCTCTACATTCTTGCTTCTATGAACTATCTGTAAGTATTCCCCTTCACTCCCCTTTATCTCAGTCACTGTGAAGCCTTCTTGCCTTTTTACTTTCACTTATGGTGCCATTCTCACCTTCCACCTGTTTGTTGTCTGGGAGAAGAGGCCAGATCCCTCATCACAACCTCCCTCAGGAAGTTGTAGAGTGCAATAAGGTCTCCTCTGAGCCTGCTCTTCTCCAGACTAAACAATCCCAGCTCCCTCAGCTGCTCCTCATTAGACTTGTGCTCCAGGCTGTAGTGACCATCTCTTGGCTGAGTTCATGATTTCAACGAATATAGGCTTGGCAAGAAGCAGAATCAGGACTCTAAACTTTAGAAGAACAAAATTCCAGATGTTTAAGGAACTATTGGATGAGAACTCCTGGAATGCTGACTTTAGGGACAAAGGAGTAGAACAAAGCAGGCAGCTCTTTAAGAACACTTTTCTGAGAGTAAAACAGGTCTAAGTTCCACACCATAAGAAATCAAACAGGGGAGGCAGGAAACCAGCATGATTGAGCAAAGCCACACTGGTTAAATTCAAAGATAAAGGTAAAAGTATAGGCAGTGGTTGCAGAGATGTGTGGCCTGGGAAGAACAAAAGAATGCCATCTGGACTTGAAGAAATGGGATCAGGAAAGCCAAGGAACAGAACTGAACTTGGTTAGGGATGTGAAAAATAACTGTAAGGGATCTACAGATACATCGGTCTGAAGAGAAAGTCCAAGTAGAGTGAACCACATCTGATGAATGAGAAAAGAGAACTAGCAACAGTGGACATGGAGAAGACTGAGGAACTCAAGGAGTCCTTTGCCTCAGTCTTAGCACTGGCAGTCAGGATTCCCACATCTCTCTAGGCTCTGAACATCTAGGTGGGAATTAGGCAATCAAAATCCCTCCCAGCACATGCAAAGAGCAAGTTCACGATCACCTGATGAGAATAAATGTGCAGACATCTATGGGGCCCAATGACATACATCCCAGGATCCTGAAGGAACTGACTGATGTAGTTTCTGAACAACATTTCATCATGTTTGAAAAGTCATGACTGTCAAGTGAGGACCCAGATGACTGGAAAAAGGGAAACATTATTCTTATTTTAAGGGTTTAAAGGAAAATCAAGGAAAATACCAGTCAGTGAACCTCAACTCTGAGCCTGGGAAGATCACAGAGCAGAATCTCCTGAAATCCCTAAGTTAAGGCATGTGCAGGACAAGAAGGTGATCTGAGACGGCTATTGTGACTTCACCAGGCAGATCATGCCTGACTAAACTGGTGGCCTTCTAGGATGGACTGATGGCATCAGAAGATGATAAGAAGAGCAACTGATATCATCCTACCTGGACTTCTGTATAACGTTTGTTAAGGTGCCACATAGCATTCTTATCTCTAAATTAGAAGGATGTGAATTTGAACAGTGGACCATTCAGTGGATAAGAAATTTGTTGGATGATTACAGACAGATGATTATGGTTAGTCGCTATATGTCCAAGTGAAGGCTAGTGATGAGAGGTGTCCCTTAGCAGTCCGTTCTTTGACCAGTGCTCTTCAACATCTTTATTGGTGACCTGGATAGTGGTATTGAGTACACCTTCTAAGTTTGCTGATGATACCAAGTTGAATGGTGCACTTGATATAATAGAAGGAAGGGATGCCATCCAAAGGGACATGGACAAACTTGAGAAGAGGGCCCATGATAATTTATTAAGATTCAACAGCCCTATGGAGAAGGACTTGAGGGTCCTAATGGATGATGAGTTTGACATGAAACAACTGTGTGCACTCACAGTATGGAATGCCAAATGTATCCCTGGCTGCATCAAAAGAGGGGTGGCCATCAGCCTGTGTTTGTGAAACTGTGTCTGGACCACTGCATTCAGACTTGTGCACAAGATGTAGATCTGCTTGAAAAGGGCTATCTGAGGAGGGCAACAAAGATGGTCAGAGGTCTGGAAAACCTCTCCTGTGAAGACAGACTGAGGGAACTGGGCTTGTTCAACCTGGAGAAGAGAAAGATCTCACTGCAGCCTTCCAGTGCTTAAGGGAATGTTATAAGCAGAAAGGAGGCCAACTTTTACATGGACAAACAGTGAAAGGATAAGAGGGGGTGCTTTTAAACTAAAAGAGGAGAGATTTAAGTTAGATATTAGAAAGAATTTCTAGAGGGTGGTGAGGCACTGGAACAAGCTGCTCAGAAAAGTTGTGGATACCTCATCCCTGCAGGTGTTCAAGACCAGACTGAAGGGGGTCCTGGGCAGCCTGATCTAGAGGGCAGTAATTCTCTTCACAGCAGAGATGTTGGAACTGGGAAGTCTTTAAAGTCCCTTTCAAATGAATCGTACTAAGATTTTACAATTCTATAGTTCTATAATTATGTGATTCTACCATTCTACAATTTTATTAGACTAAATGCACTTTTTCCCACCTAATATTCCCATTTTCAGAATTCTCCCTTGGCATTAAATGGCTTCTCTGTGTAATTATTTATTGTTATTTGTGTTAATTATCTATGTTGAAAAGACAGAAATTTGGGGAGTGCCCATAATGGAAAGCAATGGAAAAATCCAAGTTTTTTAAAATGTTTTATTTTTAGAGAAAAATTAAAATCCCTGTCCATTCGCCTTTCACAAAGATTATAACAAAAACATTTAAAATGAACTATTGAGTCCAACAAATTTTGAAGAATGGTGATGTATTAGGATCTGAATTATATCTCTCTAGGATAGGATCTGAATAAATCTCTCTAGACCTCTTTCGTATCAGACAGCAGACTTCTTTCCTCATATTTTTCCACATTTGTTTGTGCATACCTTCTTCATCCAGACTATTCTCTTCAGCAGCAACACAGCCCTGAAAAAGAAAGAGAACTTTATAGGAGTTACATGAGCAAGAGCTGCCTAAGCTTGAATCAAAGCTCCACTTAGTCCAGCATCCTGTCTCTCTTGGTAACCAAGAGCAGATAGCAAATCAAAAATATGAAAAGGAAAATATCTGCAGCATATACACATAGTGTGTGGCACTCCAGAATTTTCTCTTATCTTTTTTGATAAATGTATACCATCTTATCTTCAGAATCTGCAGTGTCAAATTCCAATAAATCTTCTTTCTAAGATTTTAAGCATTATTTAATAAAAAGTCAAATTTTCTGTCTTTTTTTTTTTTAGAAGCTTACTTGTTAATCAGAGTGAATTAAAATGTTTTATGTGTGTTCTCTCAGTTTTTTATCATGACAGTAACACTCCAACCCATAGACTTATTATTATATTGCAGAGATTTCTGGAACAGTTAAAAACAAACACAGCCTTTGAACTGAAAGACAAGGAGATCAAATAATTTTCATTTTCAGTAATATTAAGCCTTTCCCTTAGTGTTATATTTGCTCAACACTTTCTTAGTACATTACTTATTCAAGGTACTGGGCTTGCATCACATTCTAAAACATAGGTGTCCATCTGCGTGGCTTATTTATGTTACACTGAGTGAAGAGAAACTGTCTTTGTGACAAATTCCATTATCACAATGGAAAGCTATGGTGTGTACTCTTTTGCTGTTCACAGGACTGTGTTTAGCTAGTGTATCACAATGCGTACAGTTATTTGCCATCAGTTGAGTTAGCACTGCACTGAACCCTCTCTGTGCCCTGTTTTCAGCTCAGACAGTGATAGTCACACACCAGTGTTTGATTGTTGTGAGTGATGGGTGTGCCCCAGGGACCTGGCTGGGATGCTCGGCAGGGCAGAGCTATGCCAAGCTACATGCAGCCCATGAGTTGAGGAGTAGACATGCCTGTAACAATGCTGATACCTTTCTGAATGTCTGAAAGAACAACGAAAGGAAAGAGTACTCCAAACAGTTAGTTAGCAGATTGATTCCGCTATCTTTTCCTTTTCTTATTACTATAGTTAACGCATATATTTCTCATTTTATAGATATTATTCTTCTGGAAACTTTGCAATAAAAATAAAAAGGAAGCCTACACAATTGGAACAACAGAAATAAAAAGATGGGAAAAAAATCTCTTATTTATGTACTACTTCTGAGTAGTATCTACAGAGATCTTTCAAATTGCTGAAATATTAATTGCATAGGCACTGCAGAAAACTTATTTTAATATTCTTTCAAATGTCCATAACAGCTCTTACATTTTATCTTATTTGGTCAAGGCTTGTACAGAGAATCTTGAGTTAATAGAGCACTGATCTGGCAGACTGTAAGGGCTTCAGCCTAGCAGGTCAAAGTCAATGTATCGTGCCTCTTTGTATTAACATAGGTATAAAAAACAACAGCCTATGCCCAGGTGCAGAAATATTGGCTGTATCTAGCTATGTCCTTCATCAATTTAAGCTATACTTCAAACTGGACTTTTATTTTCTCTATTCAGAAAGCGTTCACCAAAAAGATTTATGAAAGGAAAAGTCAAATGTGATGCTCTAATACCATTATATTAATGACAATAAAAGATCAATAATTCACTTATAGAAGCAAAATTAAATAAATGTGTTGTCTTTAAAAGAATACTTAAAAATTCTGCTTATCTAATATCATACAGTGATATCTTGATGACTTTGGAAATTACTGATACAAGTAATAAATATGGTTTGGTCTTACAAGTTAATAATCAAGGAACGCATTTTCCATTCTCCACCATAGATACAATTGGTATTCTCATATACTACAAATGAAAAACACTCTTCTTGTATTTTGGCAATTATTACTTGCATGGGTCCATTGCACTACTCTACCAGGACAATAAGTAAAGAATTTATCAGCTGTGAGAACTTTACGCAGCTTTCTCCTCTCTCTCTCTTTGGATGTCACGTATTATGGAGAGCAAAACATGCCTTCAATAGAACTTCTCATCCTCCCTGCTAGTCAGATTTGACTGGCAGAGAATCATCTTTGGAAAGTATAGCCAGTTTTTATCAGGACATTTTTCAGACTATTGTCAAACATCCTACAAATAAACTGGCCTAGAAAATATGCATGCATGGACATTACAGTTTTGTCCTCTAAACAAAAGTATGTACATAGCCGGGTCTTCTGTAGATCCCAGTAATTTGTACTCAAGAAATAATGCCTTCATTTTCTTCTGATTTCCCTACCTGTGCGAGATCATTCTTCAATACTGTTACATATTTAAAGAAAAAAATTTAAACAGCATCATAAATCATTCAGCAAACACCCCAGTTCTATTCATAGCTATACATATGTTGCCAGTGACAGATAAATATAGCGTCATAGAAATATACACACAGACTTTGAGAAAATATGCCTCTAGACAGAAACATATTGTGCATATGCAAATAACTGTCTGGCACTGGAGCTTTGCCCTTTAGCATTCACTTAACTGTATCTCTTTTCTACCCCTGCTCCCTTGCATTTTTCCATCTGTTTATTTTTTCAAATCTTCAGTTAAGAATGTTGCATAAGCCCTCAAAATCAAGAAATACAGTTCTGCAAATATAACTGCCAAGTGTAGCATACAATATTTCTTATTGGAAGTGGAAAAAAAGGATATAGAGGAAGCTACATTCAAATTTCCTTACAAAGGTTACAGGAAATGGGTTTTATCCATTTTGTATGAACGATGTTCATTCCTGGTTAGATTTCAAGTCTGGTTGCTATACTTAAAAAAAAAAAAAAAATGTATAATTCAGGCCTTGCCATCAGCTTTCTTAATTTATTTCCCTGAAATGACAGGCCTGGCAAAGGCAGGCTGGCCTCTCAGATGTCTGGATTACACTGTAGCTATGGAAACAGGTGTTAAAGTGCTATGAATTTCAAGTTACACTGATATTCTGCACATCACGTCTGTACTGATGACAGGTTATTTTACATGCTGACCAATACAGGAGCATCAATCTTGTTGATTTACAGGAGGCCATCAGGTAAGAGGGCCCCTGTGATTGACGTGAGGAGGTCTTCGTGTGTCCTGTGCTCCCTCCTTATCCTCACACGTATGAGCTAAAGCATGTAGAAACCAGTAGGTACTTGCACATAGGTACCCACTGTCACTAGGCAATGAATGGTGAGTGCCTGAAGTCAATTAGCAAAGATATTTCCAGCTCAATGATTATTTTCTTGTTTTCTTTCTTAAAGGGAGCTGGTTGCACCCCCACATAGGTGCTGAGGCTTTGCAGTCCTCTCCTTGAGCTTGCAGGAGGCAGGGTAAATAGTGTCAGAAAATGTGAATGGTTGGAGTGAGGGAGGGGAGACCAGGTTGAAACAAATGTCTGTGATGAAACAGAAAATCACTTATGCAACCAGCAAATACCTCACTGCCTGTCTACATGTCTGCTGCAGTAGCAGCAGAATGAAGGAATAGGATGGAGAGTGACAGCAGTTCTTGTAGTCCTGGAAGGAATTCACTCAAAATAGCAGTTCGTTGTGTTACCACTCTCCCTAAGCACAAACCGTAAAGTCAAAATTATAGCTTCTGTGATTCAAGCCAAATACTTGCTGAAGTCACAAGTTTTCTAAGAAATATGCACCGTCTCCCCCAGTCCTGATCTCTCTGCTTGTTGTTTCGATACACCCCATGTTGTTACTTACCTTCTCAATAGTCAGGTTTTTGGGACAGATTCTTACTATCTTTCTGTGTGGACATTCCACAAGTAGCTCAACACCTGCTTTCTCCTTTGTGCTATAAAGTCAGTCCAATCCCTTCTGAACCTGCCTCTACTATCTAAAGGGCTTTCTCTTCTTCTTGGCATCTCTCATTCATAACAACACAAATGGTGACAAAGTCAGATTTGGTGTCAGATTGCATCCTTCCTCCTCAAGGATTTGTATATTGAAAAGTTTTTTCTCCAACAAGAACCATAAAACCTCTTTAAAACAAAGATTATTTTCTAAACTACAATCAAACAATAATCACCCTGGAAGACTTAAGAAATTTGTCAATTTTACTACATAATTATAAAGTTCTGCTTGTACCAAAATATGTAAACTATATTACCAGTGATTATCGAACTGCATATTAAATTCCCTTAGGCAGAGAAACAAAGAGAATACATTGCCTGACGAGTTGTATATGACATTTTATATTGTCCAAGATTTTATAATGCTTTTCAGGAACGTGCATCTGGAACAGTTCTGTAGTGTATTTTTCATAAACAAAAATATAAATAATGTAGATGTAGTTTTTTGCAAGTTGGTTGTCTCTTCACCAGCACTTAGCATCGTTTAACTATTATCTGAAAATTCTTCCAAGTGTTAGTGATCTTGAATTGATTTCAGGGTAGTAGGATCACATCAATAGAAAACTCAGGTGTAATTTTGTCCTTTGAATAAAATGTTTTATTAATGAAAATCAGAAATGAATGCATCTATGATTTTGAAATATGTGTGCAGAGAAGTTGAGGTGAAGATAGGCAAGAAATTTTTACCTATAATTTCAGGGATAACATGTCAGTTGAAAACAGAATGAGAAGAAAAAAGCTTGATCCCTCTTGCTCATGTAGGCAATATCATACAAGTAAACTAAAGACATAATTATTGGATTTAAGCACTGTTTATACTCACATTTGCATTATTATATAAAAGATATGTAGAAGCCTTTCTTGTTTCATGCCCATGTTGAAAACACTCTGGTTTTTAGACAGAGCATCCACTTTAGTATAACAGAAATAGTATGCAAGGCTTTATTACTGCATTAGTTAAAAATGAGTTACCAAAACACAAGTTTTGAGTAGTCACAGCCTTGTCTGGTGACATCTGTGAACTCTCTAAGCTAATGATAGTTTTTTTTTTTTTTTTTTTTTTTTTTTTTT
>QGNR01000040.1:2153549-2200701 GCA_003435085.1 Syrmaticus mikado
TTTTTTTTTTTTTTTTTTTTTTTTTTTTTTTTTAAAGCAGTTATTTGATCTCCCTCAAACACTCACACTCATTCTCTGTAGGAAACTAGAGAGGCCTGTTCGGGTTGTGAGACATCTAATACACACATGAAGTGTTAAGTATCACTGGCTCCTGAACAGAAAATGTCATCGTTCCCACCTCCCAGTTGGCATCTTTAAATAGCTCACTTTATTTATGGTGTACATAGTGTTAATGTCCTTCAGTTGCTCTATTTTCAAGGATGGAAAAGCAGTTGCTAAGCATTTCTAAATGACAGCCCCAGGGTTCATTAAAAATATGGCAAACATTTGCTAAGCTCATTAAGTGCAATTTTTGTGTGTGTGTGTATCAGATTCCTCCTCTGCATGCTATGCGTGACCAAACATCTATTAACCCTAATCCCATTGATGAGTCTGATACATTCAAACCAGCAATTAGACAAAACAAAAGGGATATTTATTGAGAGACTCACAAATGGGCTTTCATATTGGTCTAAGCTGTTGCAAAATGACAGTTTAATTCCTTTCTGTTAATCCCCACCTACTAGAGTACAGCCTTTGTTTGATTATAGGTTGTCAGATTTAGGCATTCTGATTGAATCAAAATTTGAAATAAACTAGAAATACATAATAATTACACTGGCTAGGCACTGCTGCCTATTATATAAGCAGAGTAAATGCAACACGCATTTAAAAAAAAAAAAATGAAAGAGAAAGGATTTCACAAATCAAGTATTTTAAAGTATGCATTTTCTCCATTTAAATAAAGAAAAAACGTCTTCTGTTTTGCTGTGATATACCTTTTGATACTATTACCTATAAGCACTTTTGATGGAGTCACAGTTTTCTCTACAGCCATAGAAAAGGCGTCTCACTTTTCCCATAGGGAATGGCCTTTTTAGCTCAGATTCATGCCACTCTCACACATCTTTTCAGCCACTGTGAAGCATAGACATTAGCATGAGTTCTTCAAAAGGTTTTTAGTATAAACTGCCAAGAAGATAGTCTTGAGTATGTTGTATGAAAAAAGCCTCAAATACATTTGCTGAGAAAACAGCTGCCTGTTTAATTAACATTAATTTCAATAGCATTGAAAGTCTTTAACATTTAAGAATGTTAGAACTGATGCTGATCTGTAAAGCGTGAGCTGGGATGAGTCAGAAAGGAAGGAACGTTATTTATTCTCCAATACACAAAAGTTATGTTAAATCTTTGTTAATGAAATGTTAAGTACTCACAGCACTGCAAGTGAAAAAAACTACACATTAAATAGTAGAACATACATGTGTATGTCACTGTAAAAGTAGCGTCTCCTATTTATTTTCATGGAAACTACAACAGAAATACAGAGCACAATAACACTGTCTTATAGAACAAGTTCTCAGCTACAAAACATTGTTTTTTCAACATATTCAGCACCACTAGCTGTGCATTCTCATCAGTGATGGACAAGAGCTTGCAAATAAACGTATGCACCAGCTGAAGTAATCCACAGCTGCTGCTGGTGAAACACACCACCTACTACCTTGTTGCTCATATCCACTGCTTGTCTCCATAAACATCCAGCAAACATCAATGAAATTCAAGGTGTGCCATTTTTTCCTCATGGAGGAATTCAGTGACACACTTGTGTGTGTCAGTAAATTAGTATTTGTCAGAGGTCATTGTGTTAGACTGCCCTTCCGTTGCCATCTGTCACACAGCAACAAAATGTAATGGAATATTGGTGGGAGTGTTCAACACCTACTGCCATGTGCCGTGCCACCAACATCTGCCCCTGAATTTGTGGTTCAGTATAAAAACAGAAGGCATTACTTTCAGATCAACCTTCATGTGCATGTGCATGTGCATGTGCATGTCTGTATTCAAGAAAGCAAGAAAGATTTAATTCTTTAGCCTTTTCTTAACTTCTGTCAAGAAGGGACTTGCTTTCTACTGAGGGGATTTTCTTTGGCAGTAAAAATGTTATGTCTGAATGCTATACCTGCATAAGGATCATTAACACATGAAGTCATTCTCAAATAATCTCTGTTTCGCTAGGAATCCCACTTCTTACTAAGCAAAGGATTCAGAAAAGTGATTACAGAAAACCTTCAGAGGGAAATTCACACATTCAGTTAAGATTTTTAATGAGCTATTCTAAGCTTTATTCATCAAGCTGCTTCTCAGCTCAGTACTGTAATAATTATCTACAAGGAAAAATATTTGTGTATGTACGTGATTAAACACAGAGAGAATCAATCCTGTATTTTCAATTGGGTTTTGAAATAACTTACTTTCCCTCTAATCTTATGTAAGAAGGAACATAATTTACTTTCCTCTGGAAATGCTGTTTCTACAGGATTTAACACTATTAAGTAATCCTTTCAATCTACTAGTGTACACTACTGACCCTAAACCTTCTATCTATTTAATTACATAAAAGATATCTAAGAAAAACACTACCTGGTGTTTCCATTTTCAGCTCTACACTGTTAAACTCATAAGTTTATACCTTCTCCAGCATTGATATGTCTGTTATCCCAAAAAATCTCCCAAAAAGAAACATCTTTCACATAAGTGAAACAGTATTTCACTTGTTCATTAGCGTATTTTCAGTAAATGTGATACAGTTTTATTTCACAACCAAGACAGTGGAATGATCCACAGTGCAAAGGAATTCCCTGGTGCTGAGCTGTATGTATGTTTGAATATATTTCAGCTTATTTTTTAAAACATTTTAGGCTCATATTGCCTCACTTCATAACAAAAGGAAGGAAAACAAAATATCACGGATTTTTTAATAACCTAAAGTCAATAAAATGCAGTGAGCGTTAATGTCTCAATGTTTACTGTGTGAAGTGGTTGTTCTTGTGACAGAAGAAAATGTGTGTTCAGAGTCTTATGAAGAGACACTGATCAGTAAATGGCTCATGAAAGACAATAGCAACAAATTTTTTATCTCTCAGGATTTTTAAAACTCAGAATTGCATTTTTTGTTAAATTTGAATTAAGAAATTTTATCAATAACTTGAGCTTTTCGGGGCTGGATAATAAAACTATAGACATTTGGGACTGAAGATAAAAAAAAAAAAAAAAAAAAAAAAAANTGAAAAAAAAAAAAAAAAAAAAAAAAAAAAAAGCTGATACTGTTTACTACTATTGGAAAGGTAGAAGCTAGTGTCTCAGATCCACCTGGAAAAATTCAACTTTGCTATACCTTCCAGCATAGAATAAAAGACTTCCATCACTCTTAAGGAAAAGGTTTAATAAAGCTGATTAAGATCTTAAGGACCATGATGTAACTTTGTCACATACTTTCAGTTTTATCCTTTTACAATTTTAAAATAAAACTGGAACCAAACACTACACTGAAAATTCTGTACCATTCCTGCATGCTAAATTTTATTTTAAATAGAATTTTCAAGCCAAGGTATGTTATTTACTAACTGTGTTATAGCAAGTAACAAAAGCACATATAAGTAAAGCCATGTCAGTACTAATGAAAACAGGAAGAATAATTGCTCTTGAGAGTTCACATTAAAATTTGAATGTCTTTAATTAGCTAACTCAAATCGTCTTATCCACTTCTCTAACTCTTTTTCATTATATTTATTCATTTTTAACAAACTGAACTATTTGGGGACAAGTTGAAAAATAAACCCTCAGGCTAAATGACTAGTATGCAAAGTTCAAATGATATAATGACATCTACATTTGTTTAAGCAAAATATTCTTCAGCTTGACTGTACAATAAAATATTTGGCTTAATGGGCATCAGTGGCAAGAAAATCTTTCAAGTGCTATCCACTTAGGTAGACAGAAAAGTGATGATATTTTAAAAAGAGAAATGAAATCATAGATGATATTTCTATACCTTCTTTTCAACTTCCTGCTTAGCCACAGGCAAAGTGTTTCAGTAAGGGAAACGAAAAGCTGTCTGTTTTTACCTTCAAAATCTTACAAACTCAGTTGCCTGTTTTAGTAAAAGCTTACAAAACAAAGAACAGCACAGAGTAAATGTAATAATAAAACCATTTTCTGCATGTGGTAAATGATGAATTGGCTTAATTTAGTGTGACATTCTTTCACAAGAAAATGGCATATAAGTTCAAATACAGCAGAAAAATGTATAAGCTGCTTCCTTAATTTTCCCTTACTGCTCCTAATCATTTTAAAAATAAATTTGTAATGATGTGGAAAGATTGGACTATGGAAAGTTTGGATCATAAGTTTGTTATCTCCTAGACTTCAGGAAATGATTTACAACATACAATGTCAGGAAAACTTGGTTAAAGAAAAAGTTTCTCTCAGTTATATTAACATTTAAAAAAACTATACATATATATATATTTTAAGTTACTAAGTGTTGATTTTAGGTTCTTTTTGAAGGCTCTCATATTGCCCAGTGGTTTTCGTTTCTTTGTATTTCTTTGCTTTGCCGTACCTCTTTAGTACGTGTCACATTACTATCACATTAGACATTCCCTTTGCACTGAAGTTGTCCTTATATTTTTTATAAAATCATCAAGATGTACCTTTGCTGGCATTGTTAAAATCTAAATAATTGCAGTATATCATTGCAGATAGCTTTTTCTCAAATAATTGAAAAATGTCTGCAGCAATGTCGTGGATTTCCCTTCTCTTCACCTATTTTCAAAAACTTTGTGAATTTACTTTGAGATATTTTTAAGTATTTGAGGGAATTTCTCTAATATTCCAAAAGAAACAATATAAGTGAAAAGAAAGAAAAAAAAAAAATAGGGCAACAACCTATTCTAATGGTGTTCACACATATAGACATATCAGAATCATCCCTGAAAATAAACAAGAATTGTTCCTAAATTCTGCAATTCCTTTGACTATCATTTTCTGTGCCTTTATTTCTCTTTATGCAAAGAGAATAGTGTTCAGTAGAGTTTGCTTTCTTAAGAAAATTTTCATGTAACATTGTGTTTGACCCTTTAGCTCAGTTGCAGTTCGGTTAATTGAAACTTTTGAACATGATTTTTACTAACTCAAAAGAGAGTTGTGATACCAAGTAGAACTTCTGTACTGAAGTCAGATGTATAACTCTCCTGTTCAACAAGGAGTGATTTTTGAACGCTCGTGACTGTTGTCCTCCATTTCCCTTATTCCAAAACATATCTAAACTAATACTTCAAGGTAAGGATTTTTCTTATTTTAATGAAAGAATGCCTCACATATAGGGGAAAATTGGGAAGATTTCTATACATTAGAAGTCTATGTGCTACAATTTGAAGTCTAGCTATTTAGAATATATATATATATATATATATATATATATTTTTTTTTCCTAATGGATATAGTTCAGTTTTCTTTCAGGGAAAAGAAAAACAACAACAAACAGTTAAAGAGTTTCTTACAAAAAATATATATATATTACTTTTAAAGATCAAAATATTCAAAATATTGTATGACCCATATTTGTATTCATTTATTAAAATAATGAAGCCATTTTATATGAAAATTTTCTTTCTAGGAATTGTTTCTGTAAATGTTCCCCAGTTAGCTACTTTCTACAGAGATTTTTGAAATTCTCATTGACATTAATGTGATATAAACTGCTCTTCCACAGCATCTCAGTAACAGTGTTACTTTTCCTGAGGTACTCCTGAAAAGAACCTCAGAGAAAAAAAATCCATTTCATCAGTTTGCTAAGATTCATGAAATATTCTGAACGTGTCAAGCTTTAGTTGCATGATGGAGTTAAGAGATTAACTTCTTTTTCTCCTTTCCAAAAAAAAGCTTTATACATTTTAGAGAGGAAAAATGAAAAATAAACAAAAATAATAATGAAAAGGTAGGAGGGAAAGGGAAGCTTCTTTTAAGAATGCAGGTATACACACTGAATTCAAAAATAAAACAAGTAGCATCGCAAGAGCTAAGCTGCAAATGGAAATTCAGCTATATTTGTGGTAAAACTAAAACATTGAGACAGGTGTCACACAAGAAATGCTAGGCTTTAAACCCAAACTTTGGATATAGCACCTTTCTGAAATCATAAGTGTGTAAATAACACATTAGAAGAGAAGGGAAAACAATAGGATTTATTTGCAATGCTTTAAAGCTAGAGGTGTGGCAGAAACATTAAAAGAAATTGTGATCTCTGCCAGTAATGCATCCAACCTCTAAGCTCTTCAGGCCCAGCTGGTTAGACAGGGCTCTCAGATTTTCCACAGGCTTACTGAAAATGATGCTAAATTATCTTTCATCTCACAGAGCTCTAGTTTAAATGCATATTCAATTACAGTGGAACACCGGTTTATAGATATCAACATGCTGATATTTGCTCCAAAGTAAAATAGAACAAAATGGTCCACAATGGTCTCATCTATATTGAAGTGGCTTCTGCTCAAACCACAAGAGTCTTGTTAGTTACTGAGCAACACAGAGGGACCCATACAAGCAATAAACTTACACTACATCAGTGTGTGTTGGTATTACATATGCAAATATTCATCTGAATGCTCTAGAAGCCTTGGCTAATCCAGTCAAAGTTTGGAATAGAATAGAATGGGGTAAAGCAGAGTAGTGTAGAGTAGAATAGAGTAGAGTAGAGTAGAGTAGTGCAAAATATGATAGGATAGGGTAGGATGGGATGGGATGGGATGGGATGGGATGCTAAAATGAGATAAAATATCAGAAATAAATAATCAGAAATAATTGTGAACATAGTTACTGTTCAGAAACAGATGAAACATATATGCCTTCTAGAACTGATGTCCCGGGTTGAATTTTTTTTTTCTCAAAAGTGTGCAATAGAGGAGTTACTCATTAACATCCAGTCCCTCTTACTGCTAATAGGATTTGTGCACCCTGCTTTGAAAATGTAGTTTTTAGGCTGCAATACAGTTAGCATACCAAGTAGCTTCTACAAATGACCAGGAAGACTGAATATGCAGTTAAATTGCAGTGTTTTCTGAATCGGTAAGAATTGCTTGAAAAATAAACACTTGAGCTTAATGTATTATGGTCATGGAGAAGTGGCCCTCTTTCTAAGTGTCATTATGAAAGTCGCCCTGACCTCTTATCTCTGTGTGGATAAGTGTCTTTCAAATAAGGGAAAATCTGCTAACTATCCTCTAGAGCAGAACAATAACAAAAATTACATCATTTGACTAAATTCAGGTCTGTATTATTAAGCATATTGAAGCCATATGTGGCCTTCAATTAACTGAGATCCACAGTACTGCTTCAAAAGGAACAGAATATTCTGTCTGTAAGCTCACTGGGCAAACAAACAAACAAACAAACAAACAAAAAATCCTAATGTCTGAAATTTGTATAGTCATTAGACTGTTAATATAATATTCATATCTATCTGAGAGAGGCAACTGATATGTAAGAAATAGTAAAATAAATCACTTAACAAAAGTGTTTAAAACAAGACCAAAAATATGAAGCAAGAGAGAAAGACTTCTTAGATTCAATTCAGTAGACAATAGTTTCCTTATGAAATTGACAACTGAGTAGTTTTCTGCTCTAAACTAACCAACCAGAGCACACCCTAGATAAACATGAATTCTTTGAGGGAGAAATGAGAGGGGGGAGAAATCAAACATTTTATTTCCTCAAGAGTTACTCAAAACATTCTAACTGTACACTGTGACCAAGTAGCTTTCTTTGATTTGTAGATAGAGAAAAAGAGAGGAAATGATAAGGCATTAAATTTTATCTGTTTTAGATGCAGGTCAGCACCCAGGAAAAATTTCTATAATGGAAACATTTATTGAAGAGAAACATTATCCTCACTTGACTAAAAATTTAGTCAAATGGAGCCACACAATTGCAGAATCACAGAAGGGTTAAGATTGGAAGGGACCTCTGGTCAAGACATTTCTACAGCAGGGACAACCAAAGCAGAGCGCCCAGACACATGTCCACCTAACTGGCCAATCTCTCTGGGCAAGCTGTACTGATGTGCTATCACCAGCACATCAAATAAGTGTTTCCTATTATTCAGACAAACCTTTCTACGTTTTAGTTTTTTTGCCCATTATCTCTCTTGTCGCCACACTGGACATCATTAAAAAGAAACAGGCTTATTGCCAGATTGCATCCCTTCAGATACTTACACACTTGGATGAGATCCCCCTGAGCCTCTTCTCCTCTAGGCTGAACAACCCCAGCTCTCTGAGCCTCCCCTCATGGGAGAGGCGATCTGCCCTTTCATCATCTTGACAGCCCTCCCCTTTTCAGGACATCTAGTCTTGTACTGTGAGCCTAGAATTGGACACGTACTCCAACAGAGTCACCAATGCTGAGCAGAGAGGAATGATCACCTCCTGACCTTCTAGTAGTATTCTACCTAATGTGATCTTGAATACAATTAGCCTTCTTGGCAGCAAGGGCACATTGCTTGCTTGTATTCATCTTGGTGTACAGCATGAACCCTTGATCTTTTTCTGCAGAGACCCAACCAAATGAGGAGTCATGGTAAACAAAGACATCTTTGGAATAGGTCTAAGACCCATAAGTAAAATCAGTTATTATTTGGAATTATTGCAGTTTCTTGTAGGAATGAAGAAAGCACATTTTTTCCCTCATGATAATCATAAAATTCACAGTACATGTAACCCTGGGAAGGACTGGGTTTTCAGCCAGTAGCTGATGATACCAAGATCTGACCAAGTCTTTGTGATGGCTGAGAAGACAAAGTATTCCACCTCATACAAAGGTTTTTTTCTCCATGTTCTTACAAATCAGCCACAACAGGGAAGATTACAAACTAGACTCGGCAGCACTCAACTATCCAAAGCACTCATGAGCCAAAAGATTTATGTGCTGGAGTGTACCTTGCATGAAGCTTTTCTTTTGGATCAATGGGATTTCACAGGCATTGTAATATATTTACTGAACTGAAGCCATAAAGTTAATTATAGTAAAATTTATACTTAAACTGTTGCCTTTTTTTTTTTTTTTTCCCTGAGTAATAGTGAAAAAAATAGGCTCAGGATGTTTCAGGATGTTTTTATTTTATTTTATTTTATTTTATTTTACATTTTTATGACAGAATTCCAGAATTTAAAGCCTTTCTTGATTTAGGTGCCAAAAGCTTAGGATTTCACTGCTTGAGCTTTAGTAGCACAGATTTCCATCCTTATTTATATTTTTCAGAAAGAGATCCCACAGAGAGACATTCATGCTTGATTTATTTTTTAGAACAAAAGAGAAATCTTGCTCATCCAATACAGTCCTTCTGCTTAAACAGAAACAAAAGGTTCGTTGGTCTCAAACCTTCCTCCAACACCAAATTTTAAATTATTGGAAGCATCTGCAATAGGTTTTAGTGATTTCTTTTTCCTTTTTTGGTTTTCACTTTTGCTACTGGATGAGATACTCCAAGGCAAAGTAGTGATCTATTATCTTTATTATGCTTACATTTTTTAAAATGACTGTCAGGCCACAATGGCTTCGTTACTTCTTTAACTTCATAAACAGATATTTGTAAAAGGAGTTTTGGAAGGTGTAATAAATATTTATTAACAGGAATACACTGGTTGTATAGCATTTAGAATGTCTAAAAATGTAAGAATAATAAATACAAGTATGGGTGAGAAGTAGATATTTTTCTGGTCTTGTGAGATTTTCATACATTTGTGTAAATTATGTAGGGAGTCAATGATGTTACGACAATGCAGTTCTCTACATTTACAATATGAAACCAACTTATTTTTTCAAAATTATCAAGGTGATACCAACAAAGGAAGAAAAAAAGTTTAAGAAAAAAAAAGTAAACTTAAATTTGGAATCACTCAATTTTATTTATTTCTTCAACTATGATGTTGGGACACGTTGCTCAGCAAGCAAATGCTGAGGGCAAAAGACCCTGGAGCATAAAGTTCACCTCCCTGGAGAAAAACTTACCTTCCCTTACTATTTGAATTTAAGTATTGCAAAATACCATTATATGTATGAGAAGATACATGCATAAGTATCAACTTTTATCGTGTAAGTACCAAGCTAAAGTACAATTTCATCTTAAATGTTCCTAACAATTCCTTCAGAGCTAGCAAACCCTTACATTTCTCCTCAACAACTCCTGCAATCTTCAGTCAGTGCTCCTGTAGTCCTTATTAAGAAAACTCCCATTGAAAGCAATTTCCATTTTGTATGTAAGAGACATTGTTATACTGGAGTTAAGACAGAGAGAAAGCGGCTTGTACCTCCACTCTGAGGCTACTAGACAGGAACTTCACCCTTAGTTTAATCTCCTGCACTGGTCTCCATGATACTGGAAAGAAGCCATGGAAGGAGTTTCTGTGCCAGAACTCCACATGGTGTCTCAGACTAACTGGAATCTTGAGGTTCAAGATTTTGTGTCTGCATTCTTTTTTTAGTACTCAAGTTTGTTTTTGCAATTCTTTAAAGCCCAATTAAATTTGAAGCATGCCAAGATCAGATATAATTTACTACTGCACAGATGACAGGATAGTCTGAAAAAAGAATTATTTGTTAATTAATAGAAATTGCACAGGAGAAGCATTTTAAATACTGTGCAGAATTGTGAGGAAACATCTACATCCTGACTTACATATGTGTGATTGAACAGTGGGAAAGAGCATAATCAGACCAGAACTTCTGTAGCGTTAATCCCATTAAGACAAATGATAGAACTGTCCATAAGGGACAGTTTGGCTGGCTAGTTTTTGCCAAGTGAGAGATGGCTTCAGAAATACTCCAGAAGGATCACTGGAGCAAAGTCCCAGTACCAGGGACTCAGTGAAGTGATTTTGGTTGTTCCTATAAACATTATATTTCACAATTAGCTGTGCTGTGTTCCTGGATTGCATTATTCTTGCCAAATGTTCTCTTCATCTTCCTTTTTTTTTTTTTTTTTTTTTTTTTTTAGGCTTTTTTGGGGCTACTTTTATAGCTTAGATCCCATAAAGAAACCCATAAAGGGTTTCTTTGTGCTTGCTTCCACTTTGTTACGTGACTAGAAACTATGATTCACATACACATGTACAGATGTGGTATGCATGGGTAACCCTTTAGCAAGCAGCATACCCAGTAATATTAATAATTACAGTATTTACAGTGTTTGGCATATGTATTTTTAAAACAGAGAATTACTCAGAGAAGTCAGTTCTTAAGGAGAAAGAAAATTCCTAGTGAAAAAGAAACAGATGGAAAAACCACACATATAAAAATGGATTATCAGCAGCAACAAAAGATAAAATACAGTAGTATGTCAATTTTTTTTTCCTGTGGATCAAAATATAATGATTATTTAATTTGAAGCATTGTAATTAATGCAGGTGAGGAAAATATACATTCAGTGTTAAAATGGTTTCCCATAAAACATAGATGTTAGTATCATCGTTTTCAATAGAAGATTTTAGTATCATAGTTTTCAATAACAACCGTATACTGAGAAGAAATTCTCTAAAGAGGTAGTAAACATGCATATTCCATTTCTCCGATAAATTATCACCATGAGTCAGTATAGGTACAAATTACAATCATATCTAATGATGGCAACTTTTTGCCTTGTCTGTAAGCATCACTGATACAACCTTTTGTTGTATATGATACTGTCTGATTCTCACAAATTTGAAAATTTTGAGGGTTCATTCCTTAAGTTATAAAGAAAGTATATAAATGATGTAATTTCAGGCAGGCCTAAAACTTGCTATGTCTAATAGCCAAAAATTTGAAACATGGAGTGGATAAATACAGGTTTGTCATATCTTGGTTTGTTTGTTTTTCCAGTGAAAAATGTTATACATAATTATTTACCTGAGGTTACATTGAATTAACCAACTGCATTTTAAATAAACAAATTAATATTGCAACTCTATTCATCATGGTTTAATGATTTTTGTTACCGGCATTCCACATCATTACACCATGTACTGAACTGGGAGGTAAAGTGTTAATGCTGCAGTTCTGCGGACTGTCACTATTTCTGGGTACCTGGTCCTCAGAAGAGAGGAAAAACTATGTATCCCAGAAGACTTTCACTGATTCATTTCCATTTTCCATCTAGAAGGAAAGACAAAACTGCTCGGGGCTCACAAGGCTGCCCATCTTTTACTGCTCATCTCTCTGGTGTGTGGCTCCCTTGCCATCTCAACTTCAGTGGTAGAATAAGGCCTTCAGACTTGGACACTCTCTCCATTATTTAGTTTATTAGCTTCAATTCCAATTATATTATATTATATTATGTTATCTCTCATTCTGCTATCATATTTAGTAAACTAATTTTCCCCCTTAGCTCACTGCCACAGTTTTGTTCTTAGGCCCCTCTCCCTATTTTTTACCTTTTCCCTCTTCCCCCTCTCCCAAGGCTTGGGTCTGTGAGGCCCCACATCCCATTAGTCATGGAACCAAACATGACCAAAAACTGTAACACTTCTGTAAATCTAACTTTTAGTACTGGGGGTTTCCCTTATCCTACAGTAGCCATTTTTCACAGAAATCACAAGCTTTCTCTGTTGGCTGACATCTTATTTTCTTAGTTACCAGGAATCTTCCTGAGAGCCCACCTGGAAAGCACGGCCTCCGGGCGCGTGCTCTAGATGTTTTACTCCTGAAAAAGATGGAAATTCTGCCACCTTCAAATTAACAACCTTCTGGCAATATCATCAAAATAAAGACAAACATTTTGTTTCAACAGGATTTTTCTAGTGGCAATGCATGGGCTTTCATGAACAATAAAGGCATGAAGTCAAAGTGAAGTTCACTCAACTTACAAGAATAAAGTATCTATAAAGAATAAACCATTTTAACAATGGTTTTCTTATTTTTCGATGCCTGCAAGCCCTGCTTTCTCCAAAGTTGCACTTAGTGAGATCTCTCATGTGCAGGGAAGACAGAACTGGTTACAAAAAGAGTTACAGCAGCAAGAGCTGTAAAAACATCTCTTGAGATGGTCCCTTCTAGAAGGGCACCTTTTGACCAGAGCTTGAAGTCCAGTCTCCAGGACTTCAGAGCAACAACGGTTCCTATTCATCTCCACCGAATTTCTGACTGTTAAAAGAGTGGCAGAGAGATCAAGGTTCAGAGCAGTTAAAAATCTGTTCTCTCTTGCATTTTTTTTACCTTTTTTTTCTTACAAATATTCTTGATTTCATTCAGCTTGGTTTCTCTTTTTCCTCTAACAAATATCCAGAAGTATGCATTCAAAAAAATACAATAAATAAATGAAGTGAGGAACATGTGTTTAGATTGAAATAAGAAGAGAATAAAGCAGAAATATGTAAAGTAGAAGTTACTGTAATATCTACTTCATTAAATTTGCCAACTTCTGAAGACTGGGAGAGCTTCCATTTCTGTGCCCACTGGATATTCTCCAAATAAGCAATTTCAGCATATATTTATTAGACAGTGGCAAGTTATCCAAAAAATGCAAGGATGGTACTAAGTCAGAGCACTGCGTGTATGATAATTCTACAAAAAATAATGTTTCTCCATTCTCCATGTTTCCAAGTATGTCCCCCACTTTAAGTCATTTGTTACCCTCCAAAAGGGAGAGATGTTTACACATTAAGAAAGGGAGAGTTAGGGGTGGAAATCAAGGGAAATCAATTGTAGAAACTATTTCTATGACTCAGGCATTCTTTCTCTTTACTTCTCTCCCCTGATGCCATTGAGGAGTTTGTGAGTCTGTGCACAGGGAGGAGAACAGTTGCAGCCATGGAATGGGAGCAACTGGAGACAGTTTCAGGGCCAAAACATCTGGGTGTAGGGGTGAGGAGCTGAAGATCCCTAACCTTTGGGCCTCTACTCTCATAATGTGTGTGGCAGCTGTCAATTGCTAGGGAATGAGACAGATCACGTCTCAAGAGAAAAGGAGCACCTATACCAATCTGAGAGGGCTATACCTTCCAAGGAAGCAGAAAAGAGCAATGTCTGCATCTTCTCAGTGGTGTTGGAGTGAAAGGAGGCAAAACTGACATTTTGGGAGCCCTCCAGTTTTCTTCTGGGTCGTATTATGTACATCAGTTCTATTGGACACACCTCCCTTTTTGTATCCATTTATCCTTTTCTGGGTATAAAGATTTAGCTAGAATTTAAATTGATTAAGAAAAATTGGATTTTTACTGAATTTTCCTCTAAGCTCAAGTGACTTCTGCAAGGAAAAAAAAATGAGCAAGAGGAGAAAGGAAAACTGTGTTAGATCACTGTTATTACATTTTGTAAGCAAAACAGTTCCATTCTTTAAGTCTGAAAACAGTTTTCAAAGTTAGATTAGACTTATTTTAAAGAGGTGCTATAAATCCAGAAATACAATGACATGTTTTATTTCAGATTAAACCAAATATTTCCATCCAGTGATTGAATTTGTCTTCGGACTCATTTGTTTAGTTTCAATTCAGTCTACCTCCCAAATAAATAAGTGAATTTGCATAGAACTTGAATTCACCGTGACCAATCAGGTTAAGAAAGTAGTGCTTGGCTACTTTCTTGAAGAGCACTTATGTTGAATGCCACAAATTCACGGGAAAGGCTTGTATGTGATTTAGATAAGAAAAAGTACGACATTTTAAATAATAATAAAAGAGCTTGCCATCACCATTATGGTCTAAACAGAAAGATGTGAAATGCTTTATAGTGTTGGTAACAGAAGAGTGGATACAGCTCTCTTTCCTGCCAGCTCCACAGTCCCATCTCAAGGACCACAACAGTTCGAGTAGCCCCCTGAGTCCTCACTGGGTTCAGGATCCAGGGTGATTGATGGGTGAGTGAAAAACAGAGAGCTGCCCATGCTGATGTCCCCTCCAGGCTCTAGAACTGAGTCCATCACACTTCGGGATTGGGAGCCCTTGGTACTACAAGCCCCCTACCACAGTTCTCTCAGTGCAATTTTATGTTCAGGAATAAAACTCATCTTTATTAATGAGAAAATTAACAGGAGAGACAATCTAATTTTCGACCTAATAAAAACAAAACTAGGTGTATTTAACAAGGTCTATAAATGCTATGGGAAACTTTTTTCACCAACAGTCATGACTGCACTCAAAATAATCCAATTTGCTACTGAAAAACTGCATCCCACAGATTTCCCATTTTGGAAGGTCACCTGCTCTTCTAAGCCTTGCCTTAATTTCTGTTGCATTAGTTTTAAGACAGTGCTAGTGGCCTTTGAAAGAGTTGCTTCTCTCATAGACTCATTTTAATAACCGGATCTGATTAAGTAGATGCAATCAGACAAATACAGTTCTTTTCTCATTGGCTCGGATAAAAGTTCATGGTGTAAAGCAATCCAAGAAAAATCAGACTCACTACCTCTGCTTGCATTGTGGTGCAAAGCATGTCTGATTATGCTGAAAGGTCTTGTAGATTTGGTGGGAAATGCTAGATTGCAAGCAGAATATTATGTCTAAACATGACATATAATTTATTGCACTTTCCCTTATTTCACCTACATCTATTGTCAGCTCTTTTCTCACTTTTCGTCCTGCTTGCAATAAGGAATAAAGATGTGATAAAAGTCAAAAGGTTGAATTTTAAAGTTACAGTCTTATGCAGATGTGCTCATTTGTTAAAGCTTAGCATTTAACCATGGGCCATGACTGGAATTTATTAACTCACTAAAAAATGATAGTATTAGGTCCTCAGCCATTGTGTAGTGACTCCTTGCTTAATTATCCATGTCTAAAGAGTTAAATGGTGGCTTTTGCTGATTTGTGATTCTTCCAGCTTTCTGCTGCTGTGCAGTGTACTATGTATTAACAACACAGGTCATTGAGTACCCACTGAAAGCTCACTCTGAAAATACCTGAAGGACACATTGAACTCTTCAGAAATCTGTGTCATAATACTTCATGTGTTAACAGTATATGTGGCACAGTAAGGCATAGCAAAGGATCAGCCCAGGGTGGACATGAAAGTGCTCTGTCTTGCCAGTGAATGCTAGAGCAAAGCACTGTAATTTTATTCCAATTATACTCTTAGTGCCATGATGTCACAGCATAAATTTGTACTTTTGCATGCAGCTCATGCTGGTGTGATGACAGCTCTTAAAATATTGAGTGATTGTGGGCCCGTCAGCATAAAATTATTCTAAGATGGTGCCTTTATTAGTGCTTCAATAAATGCCATTCTTCTTGTGTTCCAAGGTGGCATTTGCAAATGAGCTAATTTCTCAGCAGTAAAATAATTGTGTTGCATTTATTTTGCAAGGCGGGGGTGGAGAGGGGGGGGGGGGGGGGNGGTGGGGGGGGGGGGGGGGGGGGGGGGGGGGGGGGAGAAGAAAAATGCTGTTATATAAAAGGGGTTCTTTTGCCATCAAAACTACGTTCTCTGCAAGTTTAAAAAAGGACACATTAACTAAATGACTGTACAATTATTTAAATGAGCTTGGTGCTCTATAAAGCCATAGAGGGATATAAACACTTTTTCAAGCCATATAACAAAAAGATGTGACAACCCTCTCACAAGAAACATTTCCTGAAAGTCAAGCACAAGCCATGCTTGCTAATTGATGACAGATATTTTGGGGTTCAAAGTGTATCTCCTTCAACAAACTAAATCCAAACCAGATGTCAGTTAACTTACATTGGACCAAACAAATGAGAAGTTAAGACAAGTGGAGAAACAGGTTCTAACTGTACCTGTTGACTTTTACTGATTGTAATCTTGAAAATAGACTGAAGGATTCAGAGAAAATGATAAGTAAATTGAATGATGAAATTGAAGTTCTGATTTGAAAGGATAGACTCATGCTGACTGTTTCCTTGTGTGTATGTGGAACAACTCATTTGAGAATATTTTCTGAAACTTCTTATTAATTAATTAATACACTTCTTATTGCATGTTTAGGTACTTAGTCTTAAAAAAAGATGATTTCTCACATGCAATACTTAGTGCTCACAAATCTAACATTAGTTCAGACACTAAAAATAAGTAATTTTTTAAATAACAGTTTTTAGAAAGAGCTTACCAAATATGGTTTAAAATTAATTATTCTGTGGGCCTAGCTGTTTTCAAAACCGTAAGTCCATTTCCTTCCTCCATCCCAAGATAGCAAAAAAAGAGTTACTGAACTTAGAATTTGTTCAGTCAACAAGTTAACTTTTAAGTAAAAGTTAAAAGGATTTGAAAATCCTTCATTATAAAGTCTGTTATTAGCATTAAAAAAAATAAGTATTTAATATTATCTGCTTAGTTTTACATTGGGTCTCAGTGCTTTTTAATCTGGAAATACTCAGAACACATCTGCAGTAAAATCACAATGAATGCAAATTTTAGTAAATACATCTTAAAGAAAGAACATAGTATATTCACATTAAAGAAGAAAATGGAAGTTCAATAAGAGAAAAAAAAAATCTCTAACAATGCTTAAAATGTGTTTTTTATGTATAATATCAAATCCTGCATGAGGCTTGATTGAATCAAAGCCTGCAACAATGTTTTTTGCTATGTGAGAACAGGTTGTGCTTAAAGACAGCCAGTCATAAACTTAATAAGAGAAAATGAAAGCAAGCTGACAATGTATATCTGTTACATAACTCCAATCCTTCTGGAGGCACCTGTGGCAAACTATAGAAGTCTGCTAGTGTTTTTAAGTTCATTTCCATTAGCTATTTGCCTACCATATCTACAGCTAGACACCAGAATGAGTTACATCTAATTAATGTCTAGATACTGTAAGTATAAAAGCAAACAGGTCAGAACTCACGTTACTGTTTGATTAAACTGTGAGGCTTTGCTGCTAAACCTGAAATAACAGAAGATGTTAATGACATCTATATAACAAAAATCGCTTTAAAATGAATGTAGCTGAAATATTCCTTCTCCTGGTAACAGTAATTCAAATACCTATCTAGGATGCGATGATTGGCCATGAAACAGTTTCCGGAAACTGTTGATTTGTGACTGACAGTTAAGTCTTGGCACTTAGTCTCGAAAGCCTTTCAGAATCTCAGCTACCAGCAGCAAAATTATCAATACAGAGTGGTCTTTTCCATCAAATATAATGAGTAAAAATACATATGTAACCATTCAAAGTAAATCCATCACTAGTACAATAACATTGATAATATTTCCTACACATAAAGGGAAAATGTTGATTACAATGTGAGTAACCACACTAGTAAAAATACAAAGCCACTCAGGAAATTTCTCCTGACAATCTGATAAAATAACAGATCAGTTTGCCTCCAAATTTTTGATTTAGAGGCATCCTAGATTACTTTTGCTCTTTTGCCTCTATATTTAGTAAAATTTTACAGCTGGACTTGTGCATAGGTGTTTTAGCATCTACACTGATTAAATACCTGCAAATATTATAAAGTAAATTGTGTTCTTATTATACAGTGAAAAGATCAATGTAAGTATTATTCCCTTAACTAGCTAAGGAGGACAGAGAAATATGGGGAACTGGGAGATAGGGAGGAGCAAAGGAGAGACAGAACAGCTCTCAGGGGCACTACAGCTATATTAGAGACATTTCTGATCATCTTATTCATACCCTTTCCTCAAAAAACTGCTTAAAAACAGGCAAGGGAGCATTAAGGTCATCAAAGAAACATAGGGAGGGAGAGTTTCAATCAGTGGTTTATTGCAAATAGGGAGCAAGGGACAAAGAGAAAACAAATACATACATGACTGGCAAGACAGAAGTCTGGATTTACAAAACGACATATTTTAGCAAGGCCATAATCCAAAAGTTAAATGGAGTGCATAACAATTGTATGTAAAGAAGTGATTAATAAATATTGATTTTTATTTTAATTTTTTGTCTGTTTTTGTTTGTTTGTTAAAAATGAAAATTTTTCTCGAAGCTTGAAAGAAAATATGAAAAGATATTCTTCAGGTAAAATATAATATATAATCAATCCTAAAAGAAAAGTTATATCTAACCTTCCTCATTCAAACATCTTATTCACAATTATTTTCATCTCAAATATAATTTTGAAAAACATTCTATGAGTGACAAGTGAAATCTCTTGACCTTTTCAAAAGGTCAAAGCAATTAAAACTATTTGTATAACTTAATAAACCTGTGTAAACCTATTTTTGTTCAAGTTGAATCCAAGGTTTTGGTAAAGTAATTTGTTCTTCTGAAAATGTTACCCAACTTCGTTTCATAGAAAAATAAATTTTGGTGGAACAAACATAAAGAGGTGCACCCCCATGCTATGAGATTTAGATAATCAAGTTTATCAGAAAAGACTTCTGTTTCACTAACACTTAAATGATGCACACATTTATGACTTTGAATATTAACATTCAAGTACAAGGGTTCCTGAAGCTTGAGCTTAAGTGAATTTAGCCCCAGTTTTGAAGATATTCTTAAGCAGCTAGAGGCAACTATGGAGTAGCATTCCTGATACAGCCACTTGCTGTGACAGAAATCACGTTTTGAAAATTTGTTTTGAATTTTCTTGCTACTCAAGAGGAAAAGATGCTCCCATGTGAGAGAACTAAAATGGCCATGAAAGGTCACAGTGTTGAAGTGGTGGCCCTCTGAGGCCAGGACAGACTATTTGGAAGCTTTCCTGAAGGAAAGGATTCTCTCTGATTTGTGATCTGAAGACTTCATGAACCAGAGTTGTCTTACTCCTTAATAACCCACCGGATTTTCTTAATGGACTGCTACTGCAAAAGTATGCAGGCTATGCCCTGATAGTAGGATACTGAGAAAGCAGAGAGCCTTCTTTGCTTCTATCTTTGCTATGAAGACTGCCAGTTGGGAATCCTAGACCCAGGAGGGAAAAGAGAGTCCGGGGAATGGAAGGCTTCTGTTTGGTCAAGCAGTATATAATTAGAGACTGTTCAGACAAAATTAATTTGCACAAATTTATGGGCCTCTATGGGATCCACCCACTTGTGCTGAGGGAGGTGACAGAGGTGATTGCAGAACCACTGTCTATCATCTTTCAGAGATCGTGAAGAATGAGAGAATTGACTGAAGACAGGAGGAAAGGCAATGGCATTCTGGTCATCAAAAAAGGCAAAAAGATAATCCAGGAAACCACAGGCCAGTCAGGCTCACCTCCATCCCTGGAAAGGTGATGGAACAATTTGTCCTGGATGCTGTCTCTAAGCAATTGCAAAAGAAGAAGGTTACCAAGAGTAGTCAACATGGATTCACCAAGGGGAAATCATGCTTGACAAACCTGGTAGCATTTTATGATGTCATCACTGGCTGGGTAGATGGGGGGAAAGAAGTGGATGTTGTGTATCTTGACACTGAGGATTTGACACCACCTCCTACACCATCTCCTTTGTAATGAAGCTTAAAAAGTGCAGGATAAATGAGTAGATGGTGAAGTGATTTGAGAAGTGGCTGACTGGCAAAGCTTAGAGAGTTACAATCAGTGGCATACAGTCTGACTGGAGGCCTATAATTAGTAGTTCCCCAGGGGTCAGTGCCGGGTTCAGTCTTGTTCAACAACTTTAATGACCTGGATGGTGGGATAGAGTCGATCCTCATCAAGGTTACTGATGATACGAAGCTGGGAGGAATGGCTGACACACCAGCCTGTGTCAAAGGTGTGCTGCCACTTGACAGCTCCTGGACAGGCTGGAGAGCTGGGCAGAGAGGAACCTGACAAGGTTCAACAAAAACAAATATGGGGTCCTCCATCTGGAGAGGAATAACCACATGCATCAGTACAGTTTAGAGGATGAGCTGCTGGAAAGGAGCTTTGCAGAAAAGAACCCAGATGTCCTAGTGAACAACAGATTTCCCATGAGACAACAGTATGCCTTTGTGGCATAAAAGGCCTATGGTAACCTGGGGTGCATTAAAAAGAGCGTGGCCAGCAGGTCAAGCAAGGTGATCTTCCCCCTCAACTCTGCCCTACTGAGTACACATTTAGAATACTGTGCCCTGTTCAGAAAAGACCAGACTAGAAGGAGTCCAGAGGAGGGCGAGAAAGATAAAGGGACTGAAGCGTATCCGTTATGAAGAAAGTCTGAGTAACCTGGGTCTGTTCAGCCTAGAGAAGTGAAGACCAAAAGGAGATATGATTAATCTTTATAAATATTTAAAGAGGCAATCAAAGGAGGCTGGACTCTTTTCAGTGATGTGTGGTGACAGTCCAAGGAGCAATGGCCAAAAACTGGAACATAGGAAGTTCCAGAAAAATATGCAGATGAACTTCTTTACAGTGACAGTGACAGAGCACTAGAACAGGCTACCCTAGAGAAATTGTGGTCTCTCTTTCCTTGGAGATATTAAAGAACCTTTTGGACATCTATCTGTGTGACTTACTATAGTTAACCTGCTTTATCAGGGTATTGATCTTGATGATCTCTAGTGGTCCCTTGCAAATATGCAATTATGCAATACTGTGATTCTCAGTCTACCATCACAGCAAAATTTAAGGAACATGACCCTCAAAATCAAAACCACAAATGGTCACTGAGAAAAAAAAAAAAAAAGGGCCAAAATGTCACTGAGGTAAAATATAGTTCAAATATGATTTCTCATATCCAGACTAAGTACTTTTGCCACCTGACTTATCACCTTAGCCATACAAGGTAAAGATATTCTTCTGGCAAACGGAGTTAAACTGAAAAATAATCATGACTGCCATAATAGACCATGCCATCTTTTATAGATTGTTTTTTAAAATGAAGATCATTCATAAATGCTATCCAAAGAAATGTTATCTACAGATACTGATAATTTGCAACATAAGATGATCCCTGTCAATACAGTTTTTCAGCTCAGACACTAAGATAGACAAAATGGAGACAACAACGTACACAAGTGTAGTTGAAGAAGTGAGGATCAGCAGCAGGCAGACACAAACCTGGCTACAAATTCACCAGTGGGAGCCTTTGATCTGCTATCTCCAAATCCAAAGCACTTTTCCTTTTCTAGTTATTAAATGCCCTTTCTCTTCCTTTTCAAATTCCTCCTAGCACGTACCTCTTTGTGCAGTTTTTGCTCCTTAATTCAAATCATGAATAATAATCCTTACATACTGCCTTTTCTGAACTGTTGTCCTGTGTTTTCCTGTGAATTTCTCATATCTCATTTTGACCATAAGCTTTTCAGATTGAGCATTCGTCTTGTAAATTTATGGTTCTGCATGTGTGTTTAATGCTAATAATGTGCAGTGACAGGGCAGGGCAGATTCATAAGCAGTGCCCTGAAAAAGAGGCAGCTATTGAATTCATAATCTGGCACTTCATATTCACAAGAGAGGAAAAAGCTGTCATCTCAAAATGGGGAAATCTATAAAAGGAACACTTTTTTCACTAATGGTTATCAAGAATTCATACACTCCACTTCATTATCATTTCCACATAGTAGTGACTTCTTCCTAATGTTACTCATACCATAAAGCCTTAAGTCTGTTTGATAAAGCTTAAGTCTGCTTGATCACCTCTATTTGTTGAAAGAAAAGTTTTCCAAATAAAAAGGAAATTAGACCAATGGCATTCAAACATAACACTCACATATTCCTGCCCATCAAAATTCATAGTACAGGGAACAAAACAAGTTGGAATGTAAAGTGAGGTAGATAAGTACCTTAGTAACACTTAAGAAAGAGCATCCGAGTCACAAAAGAAGGGAAAAAGGAAACAGAGTTATGGGTAAGCTGAATGAAAATGCTTGGGAGCTGTAGTGTTGAAAGTGAAATGAAAGACAGAAGGAAAGGAACTTGTAGAAAAACTAATATGTTTACAGAATTGTTGAGGGCCAAAAAACAATTTTAGTTTAAGCTTCAGTCTTACAGTAAGCTGAGCACTTCTCCAAGATACTTTTACTGATTTTTCAGAGGAAACAGAAGTTCCAGGCTGCTTTATCTTCTGTGGGAAATCCAAGAATTTACTTACTTTACAGTTAAAGGGGAACCTCACTGACTGTGCTCAGATGCTTCTTAAAAGCATTAGCTAGAGGTAGCATTAAAAATTAACTTTTTAATTAATTTTCTCTTAGAAGAAAAAAAAAAATGGATAGGATTTACAAGGGGGATCTGTGGCAGAGAACATGAAAACTGGCCTAAAAATATACCCCCAGTTAATCAGAGTTTCTTGCTCCTGCAGGAGAACTTCCAGGCTTACTTACTGATTTCCAGAGGCAGCAGGTATGGCAGTATTCACATCTACAATCTCCTTCAGTCTCCCCCTACTACCGCAGAATGCCATCCTCATAGTGCTCCAGAGGTAGACCTTGTGGGACACCTTTTAAGCTGCACTTCCTACAGCACAGCTCACTGATTGCAGCATAGCAGGAATCTCAGGATGAAGTTTGCTGGTGTACTAGCCTGTGGTAGTTGTTGCATTGCTCACTGTCTGTGATATTATCTAGGATTATTATTTAATTTATTTTCATTCCTTTACACTCTGTTAATAGATTGTTTTCTGGAGTAATTAACTTACAGACAACCAAAATTTCTGTGCTATAGCAGTTCTGTCCAACCCACATCCTGAAGGCTTCATGTGGCCCAGCAATCTCACCCTGTAGCCACAGTCTACACCACACCATCAAGCTAACAACAACAGCAACAACAACAAAAATAAATTACAAAAAGAAATAAGGTACAGTAGCAAAATAAAAATAAAACAGAGGATTGATGAGGGAAAGGAAATAAATTCTATTTTCAAATTCTGTAACATATCCCTTCAGCTTTATAAAGTTAATAATAATAAAAGTTAAAAACATAATTTATTTACTATTACCCCCCTGAAAGGTTGGTACAAGGAGATTTTATTCTTGTCTCTGGCTTGGATGTCACAATAATAGACACTGAATATGTGTGGTAGGTCTCCTTCTCTTAGAACCTCTTAGTGAGGTTTCCCAGAGTCTTCACCAGGCTAAACAAGTCCAGTTTCCTCAAACTTGTCTTTGTAGCAGAAATGTTACAGCTCTCGGATCAGACTTGTAGACATTCTTTGGACCCACTCTATTAGGACCATGTCCATCTTATGTTGGGTGCCCAAGACCTGAACTATAGAGCTTCTCATCAACCAACAGTCCAGGTCTGTCTCCTTCTCTGCAATGTTGTTCTCAGTCCATTCTTTGCCCACCCTGTATCTGTGCTTGAGATCGCCTGACCCAGATGAAGAACCTTGCACATAGTTAAAGAAATTTGTCTGAAGATATCTGCAGATGCTAGGGCTGAGGCCACATAAGCTTTGGCTTTGAAAATCTATCTCTAACACAAACAAAGCTGGGTAAAGTACTAGCTTGGGCTCTGCACTGTGCTAGTAACAGGTTTGCTTTTCTAGTTAGGCATAACCCACATGTACCACACGTAACATTTAGCTGTGCAGAATAAAAGTAGCTAAAAAATGAGGTAAGAAGAAGTGAATCTGTTCAGTAGAACAGAAGTCATAAAAGACAATAACTTCAAAAGAAGCCATCAATCTTTCCAAGGTTGAGAGCTTAGAGGGCCAATGAAATGCTTTGTGAGCAGGAAAAATACAGCAGGTAGTAGAGAGGCCATTGGACAAATCCCTGTTTGTAAGACGAGTCTCTTTAAAAGATGGAAAGCTTAAAGGCATGTTTTGAACATGTTTAGGAGCTGCACTGGAAAAAGGCTGCAGCACTGGCCAAGAGATGCTTATGGCCTGAAATATAAATCAAGCAAAAGGCTCTTGACATCCTAACTCTCTTCATTTGAAGAATAAATGGAGATAAAAGGTCTGAGGTTTAGTACATGTGACAAGGATAGGCATTTTTACTGCTGAAAATTCCATATGAAACTTTTATGACCCTATTCACACTAAAGGACTTTTTTCAAGGCTGTGGGCAAGAAATTAAACACAGTGTTTCAGTTAACAGCAGCAGCAGCTGAGCAGCTGCTAGTAATTTCCAGTTAGTTTTCAGTAAAAGTTCCTTCCACTGTAGCTGCTTCCATCTGCAGGAAACCACAAAGCAAAACTATTCTTTTTAAACTGCAATAAAGCAGGAAATTCTGACTTGTTTTCCACTTTTCATGGAAGGGACTTCCCTTAGAACATTAAGAAAGGAGAAAAGGCTTCTTAGCAGTTTATTTTTCTGCTTCGATAAAGACCACCAGATCAGGCTGCCAGTGGCCCCATCCAACCTGGTCTTGGACGCCTCCAGGAATGAGCATCTGTAGCTTCCCTGGGTAACCTATTCCAGAACCACACCACCCTCATTTTTAAGAATTTTCCTTATATTCAATCTAATTCTCCCTTGTTTTAGGTTAAAATCGTTGCCCCTTTTCCTACCACTCTTTCTCTGCATAAAAAGTTGGTCACCTTCCTGCCTATAAGCTCCCCTTACATACTGGAAGGCCAGAAGAAGGTCTTGCCAGAGTCTTCTGTTCTCCAGAGTGAACAAGCCCAGCTCCCTCAACCTTTCTTTATAGGAGAGGTTCTCCAGCCCTTAGATCAGCCTTGTAGACCTACTATGGACCTGTGAATTATTCCCTTATAAACACTCTGTGGTTGATGTGCACTTAGTTAAAATATTTTAGCTGCAATTTTTGTACAATATTGTTTTATATAGGGATTTTGCTTTCTCTTTGTTTGGGGATTTTAAGAATTGTTTATTTGTTGTCATTTGTTGTTCTTGTTAGTTTTGTTTTATAGCTTTTTGTCTGAAAGAATCAGTTCAGAAACCAAACTGTAAAATTAAAATCTCTTTGAAGTCTTCTCGGTTCTCTTCTCTAGACAAGACAAAAATAGTCTCCAATGCTACATGGAGTAACATCTGTAGTTAGTAATTGATCCAGTCAGATTTTCCTAGGCAAAATGAAAATGCATAATTATGGATATAATTTGAAAAATACTAGGAAGCAGATGAATAGTTTTTCTTCTTTAAAAAATTGTAATTCTAATTTCATCAATATAATATCAGCAAATTCGTTGTATACAATTTTATCCAATCTTATCTAACCTCAATCTCTCTAATGCTTCCCTCTGCATTAGTGAGCACCATGTCCAGTAAGGCTTCACCTCGGGATGATCCATCTAACACCTGGACTAGAAAGTTATCCTCAACAGAGTCCAGGAATCTCCTGGATTGTCTGCCACCCGCTTTGCCTCCATCCCAGCAAATATTTGGATGGTTGATATCCCCCATCTGGACAAGAGCCCACGAGTGCAACACTTCCTGTAAAAGAAAACTTGTGATGTTTTAAAATAAGTCATTTTACTTTGCATCCTCAGTAGACAAAGGCACACATACTCAGCCAGATAGCAGGTAACAGTATAGAAGTAGCTTCCCAAAAGTAAGAAGACCAAGAAATCTCTTAACATATACTTTGTTGTTTATAATTGTGTGGGTGCTTATGCCCTCACAGAAGAAAATAAAAGGGTGCATTATGCATAGAGTAGGATCTGATATGATGTATGTATAATTTTCCCTCTTATAATTTTTAATATTTATTTTCTCATCTTCACCTTTATACTAGTATATATATTTAACATAAGATACACATCCGTGAGCTCATCATCAGAATAAGATTGTACCATTCTAAGTCTCTGGGAATCAAGGTGGCTTACAAAACTCATATTAACAATTATTTGAAAGTAATGTTGAAATGAGCACTAAAATTTTCCCTGAAGACCTGCTTGCATAATTCCTGTGTATAGCATAGGAAATGGCATCATATTTCTCATCTCATTAACATGATATGCCATGGGGATCTTTCCAACACCAAAAAGCTGGTTTACTAATCTTATGGAGGAATTAGACAGTATAATAGAGAGTATAATACTATACCAGTTTAAACTACTGTCATTTATCAGATACAGTAAACTTTTGCTTGAAGGCAAGATTGCCATTCACAAGTGCTCTGCTGTTAGTGAACTTGCCCCAGTAAAAGTCTGCTGACACAGCATAACAAAGATTTAGCCATGGATTCAAAAAGAAGACTTCAGGTCTTCCCCACCGATCGCAATGTCTTTGTGCTGCCTCACCACCTGTGAAAGTGTTCTGCCTACCTGCACAGTCTGCTCATCAGAAGTAAGTGCATTAGATTCAAACTATCCAGAAATTAAATTTCCAGTGTGGCAGACTGGATTGCACCTGGAATTATACTTATTTTTGAACTGAGACAGTAGAAGTCAAGCCTTGATGAAGCAAAGACCCTGTCCTGTAATTTCCCACCCCCACCTATTTTATCCTGTTTGAGTGGAGGAGTTACTACTGAATTGTGTCATTTTCCACTATTATCAGATTGTCACTGGAATATTTCACTAAACCATCTTAATTGCTAAAATCTCACATTTTGATCCGTCATAAATACTGACTAAAATCAATTCATTGTCAGGCAACAGCTGCAACATTCACTATTACTGCTTCCCAGAAAAAAATATTTAATTCTGAAAAGTGTTTTTACCTTCAGACTTCAATTGGAATATTAATAATAAAAATTTTAATATACTCGCCTTTCTTTCCCCAGAAAACTTTGAGACAGACTAACCTGTCAAGAGCAGTATCGCCACTGATCCAGCTGAGACAGAGAAAGAGGTTGTATATTCTCATTAATACCATAATTGGCATCTGGAATCTGTTCAGAAATTCTGATTTACTTTGTAACAGAGGATTATGGCTGAATTTGGAGTTCTTTGTGGTCTGCAGAGGCTTGTGAAATTCAAATATAAAAACTGTCAGTTATTCATTTCACAAAACACCCTACCTTATACTAATCCAAGGAAACATGAGCAAGTACTTGAGGGGATGAAAATCCACAATATGTTTTGGTAGCTAGCCACTTACATTATCATTCTTGGGCAGAGTCTCTCTCTGAGCTTCTAGAGTAAACTGGGAGGTATCAGAACTCAGTTCTTAGCAGAAGTTCAGCACCTAGAAAAAATAGCCACCCAGAAACCGCTATTATTTGTGAATTGTTAATGCTTGCATCCTTTATTTTTTCCTTTTCCCCTAGTTTTGCTTTTGTGTGTGTGTTCACCTGACTAATTAAATAGACTGATAAAGACATGAGTAGATATGCTAAAGCTGTCACTTTCAGTGAAATACTTTCTTTTTTTTTTTTTTTTCAGAACTGGCATACAAACCTTATTTGTACAATTGATGCCAGCAGGGGTGCCCCAGGAATTAGGTTTTAAGATTTTTTTATGCAGAAAACAGGCTCAGAAAAAGTGTCAGTTTTACAATCCTCATTTACAGTCCCTGTCTCAGGAACATGTTCGTGTTGTGCCAGTAGCTTCTCTCAGTTCTCATTACAGTCATTGTCATCCAAGAAGGAGTATAGGGTTTAGAATATCTCATACTGTTTCTCTGAAATAGCAGAACCTGAAGGAGAAGGAGAGAGAGAGGGGTTGGGGAGGTGCTTGAGACTTGAGATGCTGCACCAGCTCATGTGTTGGAAGTGAAAGGAACATTTCTACAATTTAAACAGTAGTCAGAAAATTAAAAGAGATGCTCCAAAAGTAATGCCTCCTATTTTATGATGTTGACCCATGGCAGATGTTGGTGACGTGGCAGTAGAAATTGAACCTTCCCACCAATATCCCTTTACATTTTGTTGCCATATTACAGATGGCAGCAAAGGAGCAGTCTGACACAATGATGTCTAACATGGAAGTGAGTATGAAGCAAAGGTGTGTCACTGAACTCTTCTATGAGGAAAAAAATGGCACTCACCAACATCTACTGATGATTATTTCCAAAATAGTACATCACCACCTATTCTGACTGTAGTTGACGCAACGATTTATTTTGTGGCAACTAACCAAGGATAGCATCATCTAGGATTTCTAGAGATACTTAGTTGTTACATTAATCTTGCTTTGTCTCACTTTTTAATGATTATGATTAATCTACTGTGTCACCATAAGAAATATCTAAAAATATATGACAGGATCACCTAATTCATTTGTAATATTTTTGAGGCAATCATGCTTTATTATTCCTTAATTTTATCTTCTTCATTTATGCTAGGAAATATATATATATACGTTATATATATAATTTCAATAACTCTTCCTAAAGAGTACTGTTTTTATAATAATTTTCTAAGCATTTCATTCTTGAGTCCAATTTTGTCTCTCAACTATATTACTAATATTTAAAAAAAAAAAAAATTGATAACTTGTGTTATGGTCTTTAACCCAAATTATTATGCTAGGCTGAAAAAAAATATATAACTCTTTGAAAGATATGAGAATCTCTTACAGATCCTAAACTATCCAGAATAAACAGAAAACCATATAAAAATCCTGCATGTCCTTGGTAGGCAAGAAGATGAGTAAGGAACTGGGGAGAAAAACTAAGAATTATCACAATACAACTTAGATTTGTTCACTAGTAGCACAGTTAAAAATGAGTGTCATCACTTTTTTTTATCCTTATCAGTTCATAACATAAAAGAAACTGGTTACAATTCATACCGTGGGAAAGTTGAGTAAAGACAGAAAGGCCACTTGACTAAGACTGCTGGCCAGTTGCAAAGTCAGAAACGTAGTGAACAAGCTTTATATCAAGCTTTCCCACTGCAATTAAGTTGAATGATTGTTCCAGTCAGACAAGAAACATTTTTAAAGATGTCCAGCAGCTCTTTCCAGTGAAAAAAATGTGAAAGCCATGCATTTACTTTATGAAAACATAAATATAAAATCTTGTGAAATGATTAAGATCTAAAATTAGAAACCACAAGTTGCTACTTTTGTAAGCTAAGAAAGATATAATACTGCATCACACTCCTATTTATAAGTAAGTGTTTACTGCATGGTATTTACTATGAATTTATATCAGTGATAGGAACTTTGCAAGCATCTGATATTTCATGTATCTGTGTTTCACCCATGCGCAAATCTTAAGCTTTTTAAAATAACCATTACACATGTTCACATTTTATTTTGAAGAACTTACTCTTACAGTCAAATGTTTAAGATGGCTGCTGATTCTATAACACAACTTGAAGTCTTGATCCACCAGAGACCATCCAAAACTAGTCAAAAAAAGAGTCAAGAAATAGGAAACAGTGAAATTACTAGCGCCATGAAAACATGGCTCATGAGAGTCACTGCTTTTGTGTAGAGTTACAATTTGAAATTGGTATATGTAAGGTTCAGGTGTTATTTCTCCTGTCCTGCCACATTCCTGTAAGTCTGTAGAGAATTATGATCAACAAAGAGAAAATTTGAATGGAACTTAAATTCCAGCCTAGCACGGAATAATTTCCTCTGTTCTAGAGAATTTACACAAGACTATCTCAGCGAGGAAAAAGTTGAGAATGTGTTTGTCAGGAATGCATAATCCCTTCTTACTTTCCTTTTCTCTGTCCTTGTATGTGTGCTTGTCTGAGAGGGTAGACTAGATTTTGGTTTCTCATCTCCAAGGAAGCACTGAACCTTGGGAGTTGTCCTCCTGCTAGGATCTTATTGAATGGAAATTAAAGAGTTCATCTCAGTCATTCGTGACCAGGAACTTATGTTCACTCAGAATCTTTTGAAATAGAAATTGCTGTTGACTATGCATAGTTATGAGCAATAATTTTCGGACTTCACAGTAATCTTCTCATACCAGTTCCAGATGGGCACACAATATTGGAACACCATGGCTGTAATATCGAATTTGCTAGGTTTGTAAATCATCGTAAAACTCTACACATACTTAGTTCTATGAAAATACATAGCATTAGAGGAGAGGTAATGTATAAATAAATACATTACACCTGAACTCCATCACAGCTCTGAGACTTCACTGAGTAGGTCACAGGAATGTGAGAAAATGTTAGAAATGAGAGAAAAAATGTTTGAAATGAGAGAAAATGTTTGATTGCTAGTATGTTGCTAGCATTCCGTTTATACAAGAAATTGCTTACTCACTCGTCTTGAGCATTAACTCTGACATTTTATATTTTAATTTCAAATCAGTTTGTGCTATTTTAATCATGAAGATTGCTATTAAAAATAAAAGTAATCAGTTTATCAATATCACAGTATTAAAATCTCTAATTACACATGCTTTGTTCTCCTCCATGTGTTATCCAGTATGATTTGTTAATATTCATATCATATCTCACAGCTATATTTCCAATTATCATGGATATGGATGCTGTAGACAAAGTAGATGACATTCTTGAATGAAAATCACTCCAGTAACAGGAACAGAACAAAATCTGAACTAGATTTTTTTTTTCCATGTCCCAAGTCTACAACTCCATAGTCTTTTTCTTAATGAAACCTTCTACCGCCTGTAGTGAAAAGTCATAGAAAAGGGGAAACAAGACTACAGATTAAGAAAACCTATGGATAATATTTTTAAGAGAGATTGTATTGCAAGAGGAGAAGAAGTTGGTTCTTAAATGAAGAACATAAAGAAAATCACAGAATCAGAGATCCACAGACCAGCCTAGGTTGAAGAGACCTTTCATCTAGTTTCAAGACCTTTGCTGTAAGCAGGATTGGCAACCACTTAATCAGGAACTATATTGTCACCCAGGATTCAATCTAACCTGGTCTTGAACACCTCCAGGGTTGGAGCATCCACAACTTATCTGGGCATTTTGTTCCACTGCCTTATCACAATGTTTTTAGTCTGTCCACTTTTCAGTCTGCCTCACTCCTGGTTATAAGCTCTTTTAAGAACTGAGTTCTACAATGAGGTCTCTTTGGATCCTTCTCTTCTCCATGCTGATCAAGCCCAGCTCCCTCAGCCTATAATCATAGAAAAATGTGTTCCAGCCTTCTGAACATCTTCGTGGATGTCTTCTGGGCCTACTTCAACAGCTTTGTGTCTTTCTTGTGCTGAGGGCCACAGGCCTAAGTGTAAAACTCCAGATGAGGCCTCACAATGGCAGGTAGAATTAAACAATCACCTCTCTTGGCTGCAGAATGGGACACTGCATCTGACCTGCCTCATTGCTCCTGCAGCAAGCCCAGTCCTTGCTCTACTGCAGCTGTCCTGTTCTGGGCCTGACCTATTTAATATCTATAGTGATAACCTGGATGAGAGGATAGAGTTCTCTCTCAGTGAGTTTGCAGATGACGCCAAGCTGAGAGGAAGTGTCAATCTACCTGATTGTAGGAAGGCCCTACAGAAGGATCTGGACAGGCTGGATAGCTGAGCTGAGCCCAATGGGATGAAGTTTAACAAGACCAAATATGCTAGTTTCTGCATTTTGTCCACAACAACCCTAGGAAATGCAATAGGTCTGAGGCAGAGTGACTGGAAGACAGTGTAGAGGAAATGGACCTGGGGGTGTTTGTTCAGCACGAGGCTGAACATGAGCTAGTAGTGTGAGCAGTGGCCAAGAAGGCCAATGGCATCCTGGCTTGTATCAGAAATAGCGTTGCTGGCAGGAACAGGGAAGTGATTGTCACCCTGTACTCAGCCCTGGTGAGGCTGCACCTCAAGTACTCTGTTCATTTTTGGACTCCCCAATACAAGAAAGACATTGAGGCTCTGGAGTGTGTGCAGAGAAGGGCAACAAAGGGCTATGGAGCACAGGCCTTATGAGGAGCAGGGAACTGGAGTTGATTAGTTTGTTGAAATGGAGGCTCAGAGGAGACTTTATCACTGTGTACAACCATCTGAAAGGAGGTGATGGCAAGGTAGGAGTAGGCCTCTTCTCCTGAGTAACTAGTGATAGGATGAGATGGGATGGCCTCAAGTTGTAACAGGGGAGATTCAGGTTGGATATTAGGAAAGATGTCTTTAAAAGGGTGATCAGGTGCTGGAACAAGCTTCTCAGGGGAGTAGTTGAGTCACTGTTCCTGGAGGTGTTCCAGAAACATTTAGATGTTATTCTAAGGGATGTAGTTTAGTGGAGAAATATTGGTGGTAGATGGACAGCTGGAGCAGGTGATCTTGGTGGTCTGTTCCAAACTTGATGATTCTGTGATTCTATGATTCTCTTGCTCTGCTGGACAACCCCTCTTTTGAAGCAACCCAGGATACTGTCTCTCATACAACTTTTTATCCACTAGGACCGCCAAGTCCTTCTCAGCAGCACTACTGTCAATGAAGTCTTCTCCCAGTCTGTACATATATCTGAGATTGCCCTGATCCAAGAGTAACATCTTGCACTAGGCCTTCTTGAATTTCATTTACAGCCCATGTTCAGGCTTTGTATGACATCCTTTCTCTCTACTGTATCAAATGTGCTACTCAGCTTGTTGTCATCTTCAAACTTGCTGAGAGTGCACTCGATCCTACTGTCTATGTCATTGATAAAAAAGTGGAAGAGCACCAGTCCCAAGATGGACACCCAAGTGACACCAGTCATAATTGGCCTGCACCTGGACATAGAGCCAATGACTTCAACAATCCAGCTGTGACCATTTAACTAATTCTCTGTTGAATGGTCCAGTTTTCAAGTCCATATCTCTTCAGTGTAGAGATAAGGTTGTAGTGCAGTACCTTATTAAAGACCTTGCAAAAGTCCAGGTAGATCACATCAATTGACTTTCTTACGTCTGCTAATGCCATATCTCCATCAATGAAGACCACCAGATTGGTCAGGCACAGTCTGCCTTTGGTGAAGCCATGGTGGCTGTCTCAGATTACCTCCTCATCTTGTATACGCCTTAAGATAGATTCCAGGAGGATCTTCTCAGGTAGGCATGAAGCTCACTGACCTGTAGTTCTCCAGGTTTTTTTTTTTTTTGTTTCCCTTTTTTCAGTCACTAGAACATTATCCTGCCATCCTTTCACGGAGTTAACTAGATCGATCTATGCCCATCACAGGGGCATAGATCCACCCCCCCCCCCCCCCCCCCCCCCCCCCCCNCCCCCCCCCCAACCCCACAAAATGGGAAGGAAAAGGGAAAAGGATAGGGAGATGGGAGCTGGGCTTAAGGAAGGAAGAAAAAAAAACAAACCAGCAGCAACGATCTATGGAGGAAAACTTATTTTGCTAACTATGATATTGGAATGCAAGATAACACAATATAATACAATCTAATTAAAATCGAGACTAATAAATCAAATAAGATAGAGAGAGAGAGTTCCTGAGACCGAATCAAACCTGAAAAGCTTGGAACAGCTAGGAAAGCAGCCTCCAGCACCCACTGCCAGGCAGTAAGAGACCGCCCCACCCGGAAGGGCGAGATCCCATTACTTCCGTCATGTATAGGGATAGGTACTTGGAATTGGAACATTAACACTTTAACTCCCATTGCACTATATGATGTTATGATGTGGAATACTGAAAACCAAACAACACAAAACCACACACACTTTTCAAATACGATGGAGAGGTGTCTTGGCAATTACATCAGCCAGTTTCTTCAGAATCCTAGGATGCACATTTTCTGGGCACATAGCCTTGTATAAGTTCAGTTTCATGATGTAGTCTTGAACTTTCTCCTCCAATTCCCATCTAAAGTTTCAGGGCCATGAGAAATGTGGAAATCCTGACTGTCAGTGAATACTGAGGCAAAAAACTTGCTAAGTATCTCAGTCTTCTCCATGTCCATTGCTGTCAGTTCCCCCATTTCATTTATTAGATGGAGTAACCTCTTTTTGACCACTCTCTTTTGACCAACAAGCCTGTATAGTTCCATGCTATTTTTCAGACCCCTTGCCAAATGCACTTCCATCTGACCTTGGATTCCCCCATCCCATCCCTGAATGTCCTGACAGCATCCATGTATTCTTCTCAGACAGCACATTCTTGCTTCCACTGGCTGTATATTTCCCTCTTATTCTCCAGTTTGACAACCAGACGTTGCTCAGACATTCCTCATCTGCTTGATTTATTATGCTGCTGAATGGAGAGCTGTTGTGTTCTCAAAAAAGTATCCTTAAAGAGCTGCCAGCTCTACTCCACTCATTTATTCCTAAAGACAGTGTTCTAGAGGATCTCGTTCAATAATTTCTTACACAGTCAGAATTGAAGCTCAGGATTCTGAATCTGCATTTTGGCAGGCCATATATGTCTTGAGATCACAAACTCAAGCATGGCATGGTTGCTACAGCCCAGACTCACTTAGAAATTAACCTCTTTAATAAACTCCTCTGCCTTGGTGAGCAGGTCCAGTAACACTTCTCCTCTGATTGATCTATCTAATATCTGGACCAGGCAGTTATCCTCTTTGCACTCCAGAATTCTTTTGGATTGCTTGGAGCTCACTGTGTTACTTTTCCAGCAGACGTCTGGGTGATCAAAGTCCTCCATAATGTTGAGACCTTGGTTCTGCCTTGGGAGGTGTGTGCAGGAGGGCAGAATTTAGAATAAAACAAAATTAAACAAGTACAATCTCACCGAATGAATATCATCATCACAATTAAAATCTCAGCTGAGAATTTTCATTGAAAGGAGCAACATTTGCTAGTCAAACTAAGAGAGATATCTCCATAAAGAAAACCATAGAAGCTGGGCTAATGTCACTATCTGATTTCAACAGAACGTGTGTGTGTGTGTGTTTTGGTCTTTATTTATCCCCTGGTGACGTTTACATTAGAAGGCAGACAAATTTCAGTCTGAATAATTAATTTGAGACTTCCGTACTTCTCATCTTGAGTATGACAGTCATCTTCCTGCTTTACTAGGAGCACACTGTCCCTGTATGCCAGTGAACATCTTCCCGGTTTCACCCAAGTGATGAGATCTGCTTTACTAGCCAGTAAAACAAGTTGCAGAAGGATATTCTAACATTTAACTTGAATTGTAAATCACTAAATTTCTAGGAATCCAAAGACCTAAAAAATATATTGCTCCAATACACAATAACACACAAGTGTACAAGGTACATAAAACTAAAATAAAAAGGAATTGATGACAGTACAGATCTCTTTGCATATGAATATACTATCATACACTATACACATTAATGCATACTATTCCATACTTAGACCTAGCAGTGTAAGGGAAAAATTGCACAACCTAATAAATGAAAATTACACAGATTCACTTCTAATGATCCTAATGATTTATCTGTAGAAACCTTCTAGTAAACCAGTAAATTGCAAAAAACACTGCCTACAAGGATGTCATAATTCATATATATTTCGGTCCTTATATCATCCTTTTGATGCTTCTTTTAAATAAGACAACGAGAAACTGAATGTACAGAGATTAATTTAGGTAACAATTATGACAATTCAAAATTGTGCTAGCACCTATTAAAGTTCATTGTTCTGTAGAAATTTTAATGATACATTCCTGAGTGAATAAAAGCAGAAGATGATTAGGAATAAAATTGTTTCTATGTATGCTGTCAGTACTGCTGAGAGTAATTATACATTTCTAGGGCGACCTGTTTGGAGTTTACTCCATAATTTTATGTAAATTTAGAATAACTTCATTTTTTTCAGGTTAAATGCTAATATGTTATTTCAACATGCAGCTGAGTTGTGTGAGTACTAATGGACACATATTGCAATTGATGGAACTAGTATCAGATGAAAGTCTAGAGAATTTCAAAATGATCAACTATTACTTCATTGTTTTCTTTTGCTGCATTCTTGTTCCTGATCTGCCAACAAATTCAATCAGTTACTGGCTATTAACTATATTATCTATAGTCAGAGCAAAAATCTATTACAAGGAAAATATCCTTTAGGGGTTTGGTTTGGTTTTTATTTTTTCCCCTTTTCCTCATTTACTCACTGCGTGATGCAGGCTTAAATCAGCTTATGCAGCTTCATGTAATACACTTGAATTAATCTGTACAACATAAAAAGGCAAGCATAAGAAAAAACACAGAATCAAATACACTGAAGACAAATTTGTGGAATCAGAGCTGTGCAAAATCTGCCTGTTCAGATTTTCCCAAGTTACAAAGAATGCTGAGAGAACTGTTTGTCTCACTCTGGAAGCCAAAATTGAAGCAAATTTCAAGAACCTTTTGAATTATGGATAAGAACAAAATGGAGAAGGAAAGTTAACAAAGAAATGGATAAGAAACAACAACAGCAACAACAAAACCTCACTGCACTTCATAGCTATTTTCTCCAATTCTTTTTAAAATCCTAGGATTTTCATCATGATTTTAATTTGAACTCTTCCATAGTTAGCTAAAATCTGCTTTAACTAAACATATTGCCACTATCTATAACTTGTCATTAAGATCAAACCCTCACCTCCTATCATAAGAGATGTGTATATTTTTTTCTGTATTGAGTATTATTGCTATGTCCTCATGTCCACTTCATTTTTTTCACCTTGCACAACTGCTTACAGAGGTCAAGACTTGGATTTCTCCATTAATATTTGATATTAAAATGTCACAGACCAGGTGAAACAGTATTTCTCAGATCTCTTTAAGATGAAATCTGGATTAGACTTTTTGAATTGACAAACAAGCCTTTCAGCAGTATAAACATTTGTGCTGCTATGAAAAAAAAAAAAAAGAAAGAAAGAAAAAAAAAAAAAAAAAAAAAAAANTAAAAAAAAAAAAAAAAAAAAAAAAAAAAAAAAAAAAAAAAAAAAAAAAAGGAGGGAATTGAGTTCTACATTATCAAAAGCTACCATTAGGGAAATAAGAGTTTAAAAAAAAAAGTAGGACTTTAAAAAAACGTGTAAAATATGAGACTGCAAAAAGAAACTTTGTGAACTTTCCCAATTGAGGATGGAGAGGAAAGATCAAGCACCCATTCTTTAAATCATACTGAAGAAATGCTTGATCAAAGTTACTGGACAAGGAGGTTGTAGGGAAGTAGTCTTGTGCTGAAGCTCTGTGATTCTTTTGCAAAATTTATTCTCACAAGTTTTAGGCTTCTGACATCTCCCAATTATGTGCTTGTCTTTCTTTCCCACTATGCTACAAATGAATCCAAGAATCTTATCTCTTCCAGTAGAAAACAGAAAAATACTGATTTTTAAAGAATTTACTACAAGGGAGGTAAAGTGAAATTAGCTTGATAACTTATAAGTGTAAATTAAAAAGCAAATGTAAATATAATAATGTCTACTACAGAAATAATAATTTTCCCCTTACCAAAATAAATAAATAAATAAAAATAATAATAATATAAAAAAACCAACAGCAGCCTAGTCATCAATGATTGCAACTGCTCAGTAGAGGAGGAAGTGGCTTTGCTTTTACATATCTTCTGTCATAGGGTGGATGTTCAGCTAAAGTTCAAAGTTGATGTCTTTATCCAGCAATTAATTTCATCTCATCTGCCACTCTCACGATACCAAAGTTCATCATTGCTGCCAGGATTGCTTAATATGATTATGAGACATCATCTGAAAACTGAAAAAAGGAAGAAGAGAAATGAAGAAGAAAACATTCTTTGTTTACTGCAACATTTGTTCAAGTAATTTTTGTTTGAATAAGATGGTACTAGTATAGGAGAATATGGTTAATATTTGAAGCTGCATTCAAAGGAATTTGTTTCACTTCAATTACTGAATTTGAGATCATTTCTGGTCCTAAACATTGTATTTAATGATATCACGACTGTCTCTTCACAGTAATTTCTGGCTAAACTTCCTAATTCTACACATTAGTGGTATCCACATATCTCTTTTTTTAGTTCCACTTCCACTGTACCCCACTATTTACTTCATTCTAAATACCAAAGCATATTTATATCTAAGAGTTTTTGTAGATAATTTGATTTTATGTTTTGTCTCAAACAAAACTGCTTCATAGCTATGACAGCTACTTGGGCTGTATAAATAAATTAAAATTTTGTGAAATTGCTGGTGAAATTATTCTAATTTAAAACAAAAGATTCTTTGTAGACCAGTAGGTAGATGACTGATTGGTTTGAATAGAAGCATAAAGAAACATATCAGAAGATAAAAGCCATAAATTATGATTTGAATTATCTCACAAGCACTCCATTACAGTAATAAAAGGAAAAAAAAAAAAAATAAAAATGCAACTACAAAAGCTGAAATTGTTCATCACAATTCTGCTAATCAGGAACTATTATTTCTTTTTAGTGTCAATTCTACATGAAAGTATATTCAGTGAAAATTACGTCAATAATTTATTTTCTGTATAATATCATTATCTTCTTTTTTTGACATTTCTTTCTCATTCCTGAACCCTTATGACAATATAAATTGAAATTCAGTTCATGGCTCCATTTTGCTTTCATAAACATTTTGACTGTATTTGCACCTTTGACCATTCTCTCACTGCATCTTTTTTGGCCTTCAGATCATCAAAAAATCCTTATATGGAGACACCAAGGATTTTCTATAGCTCATCCATCCCTGTGCCGAGTGCTAGATCCAACTATACCACTGTCATCCCTGAGAGACACTTTGCAAACTGGTTAGTAATATTCAAAGATTTCATAGGCTCTTTAATAAAATACATAGGTTTTTTATCCCAACATCCTGAGTGAATCTTACTTGTTTTAATGTTAGCATTCTGCTTCCTACTCTGTTCTTCATAGGCAAGAGTATTCAGATTACATAGAGCAGATTATTCAGTCTCAGAAATAAGACTACATTTTTCCTCTATTTTGTCTTTTGTGTACTACACAGGCAATCTGGGCAACATATTCTAGCATTTACTGTTCACATAGTAAAGGAATTTGCAATGCAATTCCTTGAATTCAGCACATAATATTTGACTCATGTCTTGCCACCAGGCACTGCAGTGAAGGGCCAGGCTTCATTGATTTATAGCTTTTGCAGATATTTACATTCTCTGATGAGATCCCACTGACCTTGCTGTTCTCCAGACCCATCTCTCTTGTCCTCTGCTCATACATCATATACTCCAAGCCCTTCAACTTCATGACCCTCTGCTGGACTCACTGAATGATGTCTATGTCTCTTCTGGATGGAAGAGCCCAGGTATGGACACAGCACACAGATGTGTCTGACCAACAAGGGAGGAATAACCTCCTCCCTCAGCCTGCTGGGAGCATTCTTCTTAATGGACCCCAGAAGGTTGTTGGCCTTTTTTGCCTCAAGGTTGCATTCTCAGTTTGTTATCTGCTTTTTTTTTTTTTCACTATGACCCCAAAATATTACTCTGAGAATTCCTTTCCAGTCACTTGGTCCCCATCCCGTAGAGGTGCATGGAGCTATTTCTCCATGATGATAGCACTTTGCTTTTCCCCTTGTTAAATTCCTTGAGGTTCTTGTCAGCCCATTCCCATAGCCTACTGAAATCCCTCTGAACAACAGCACAACAATCAGTGATGTATCAGCTGCTCCTCCTAATTTTGTATCATCTACAATTTTCCTGAGGTTGCATTCTGTCTCAGCATTCAGTTCATAAACATGAAAATAAACAGTTCTGGACCTGGTATATACATCTGGGGCATTTCACTAATGACTGACCTCCAGCTGGACTTCATGTCACCATTCACAAAGCTTTGAGCTTCATAGTTCAGCATTTTTCTGTTCATTTTCCCTTTATCTAGTTCATACTTCTTCAGTTTGTCTGAGAAATTGCTATAGGAGGCAGCACTGAATGCTTTCTTTTCTAACTGTGATCTATCATAATCGCTAATCATTTAGTCTCCAGCTTTTCCCATCTTATATTTTTTTCAGTTGAGTATTCCAGCCCATTGATTTGCACCTTTTACTTTCTGGCTGTCCTTCCACATCAGCAGAGATGTATTCATCTCAGTTCATGTTTTCCCATCAAAGTCTGCATATCCTTTCACTAACATGATCTAGGCCTTTTGTACTAAACTTGCTTTGAAATGTGATGCAATATGTATGTAATATGTCCGAAGTCTTACTTTTTTATTTCCTGTGTGGAATTGAACGCACTGTTGAAGGTCTGATTGTCATCTCTTTTCAGGTAGACAGAATTAAAGGCTAGCAGTTCTTTTTCTCTGTAGGAACTAAAAAATTGTTTAAAAATCATTTGGGTAAGACAGTTAAACTACACTTTTAAAGATGGACAAAAAGTATGTCAGAGAATGGGAAAGTGGATATAATACTACACTGCAGAAGTGAGTACTAATTATGGGATGACAAATGTGTGACTTTTTTCCACAGAGAAACAATTGTGTGGGTAGTTAGAAACTGTTTTCATTTCATGAAGCTTTATCTCGTATACATTTCTTATATCATTTGATGGGATGACATGTTGGGGAAAAAAGTCACAGGACAATTTCAGTCTTCAGCTACAATATTGACAAAATATTCAACAACCTTTCAAAATGTTCAGTTGTACTATAATAAAACCACTACTAAGTGCTGTAAATCAAATGAGTATAGCTGTACAAACTGTCATTGCTGTTTTTCTGGGCTTGTCAGCATTTCTGCTTCCTCTGCACAATTTAGATGTGCTGCATCCCCAGAGCTGAAATGTGGCTCATAGATTACCAGCTAGGACACTATTTTCTTCAAAAAGATCTGTGGATTCGTAGTATCAGATTTAGAGGAGAATCCTGTTTACAGTGCAGTACAATGAAAAAGCAGAAATGTTCTCATTTGTAGCTGTACATGAGGTATAAACCTGCTATCAGGTAAAACTCTGAGAAGGAAAAAAGGGTACAGCACTTCAGTGACAGAAAATTACATATAGAAATTTGATGTCTCCTGTGAGCACTGATCTTCGTACCACTTTTGTCTGTGCTGTGTGCAAGACATTGTTCCAGACACAGGTTGAAACAGTGTCAGAGAGGCTGGGGTCATTTGGGTTCAGATGCTGTGTACCAAAAGTTATCAGTTACAGATCAGATTAACTTCGATACTTAATAGCAAAGAAGGGAGGAAAGCTTCTCTCAAGTGTATTTTTTCAGTTTCTTGACAGAAAATAAAAGCCTTGATCCTCTCGCTTCAGACAGTATGATGCCTTGAGGAAAGAAATAAGTGCAATATATTTTCTGTAATGTGTCTGAAGTCTTACCTTCTTATTTCCTGTGTGAAATTGAGCACACCACTGAAGGTCTGATTGTCTTCTTTTCAGATAGAATCAAAGACTATTGATATTCTGTAATATCAATACATCCCTGAACGCAGATTCTTGAAAAGGACTACAGGCTTTTTTGTGGTCATTCTTCTAGAGGATTGCACTTCAATGGATTCAGATCTGGATAGCTGCAACAGGTTTTTGTTGTAAAACTATGAAAATTTTATGAGAGCTGAACCTCCAGGGTTTGAAGGCACTGTCTAAATGGAGTGCATAATTCCATAGGTACTTGTTGGCAGATCTGTGATGTGGAGACAGACACTTGCGTGCTAAAGAGACTTACAATATCCTTGTTCTATGATTTTTTTCTCACACTACCTCTGGACCAAAACTGCCGTTTCTGACAAATAACACTCACAAGCAATTAGGTTACAAAGTAAACACTGTCTAGTATTGCAGTACATATACTGCAATATACAAATACTGGATATATAAATATCCAATTCATCTGAAATTCAACTATATAGATGCTAATGTTTGCCAAATATACAGCATATAAGTCTGAGAGGATATGCAGAAATAACGAGCAGAGGAGAGCACAGCTGATCAATCTATGTGCTATCATCTTGGCTTGTATTAAAAGATGCCTCCAGTCATTGTGTAGAGAAGACCCTTCAAACAATAAACACAAACCCTCTCAGGGTTGTCTGCCTCTGTTTTAAAAGATGATGAAATAGCAATTCCTGACATAAACTATCACATTCATTTTACGAGTCTTCATACTGATATAATCGCCATAGATATCGTAAGTGCTAACTTCTCAGATGTTCAGAGCATGATGGTGAAATGGGGAGTTTTGTATTTTCACTTCTGGGAAAGCTGCAACAACTAAGATTGCAAAAGGGTGGGGAGGTAGTAACTGCTGAGTAAAACCTTCATAATGATCAGTAGACTAGTGGAGTGTAAAGAAAAAGTAGCCTTGTTGAGCTTGAAGAGAGCAGGATTAAGCTTTCAAAAATTGGGAAGCACAGGGAATATTTATGAACAAACCCTCACTGCTGAGGGAGGATAATATATGCATACAATCAAAAGGCATGGCAGGGTGACATGACATAGACCATACAGCCTCACAGCTATTTCTTCCTGGTATTCAAGGCAAAAATTCATGGAAGTATATTTCCATGAATTTCTTTGTGGGAAGTGATTCATTTCTTAGTTTGTGAGGCAGAATGACTAATACAGTTTAAAGAAAGTTTCAAATACATGATGTTTAAACTTTGAGGGACCAAAGTATCTTGGAGTGTAGAGAGCATCAGCTTAATTGTTTTCTTGTGGCACCAATTTGTGGTGGGTGTTGGAAGGAAATGATGGCAGTTGTGCTTCAGTCTCTTTTACAGTCTCTGGCAGCTGAGCCCAAGAAGCATGGTGGCCAAGAAGACATTATAGTTCAACCCTAGTGCTCAGGGTGCTAAACTGAAGAATAGAAGGACTAAACAAGACTATTGTTCTTTGTAATCAGCCAAGATACCAGCCTCTATGTCCTACCTTTACCATAGGAGAAATAAGTGAAATGTCTTTCCTCATACTATAATGTCACTCCAGACATCACTCCAGAGCTCACAGCTCACTAGCAGTCCGTTCCTCAAGACTGATGAAAGTTCTATCCTGAGTGCAAAGCACAAGTGTCTCCCCACCCTCCTTTCACCCACCCCAACAGGCAGAGGCACTGGGCAATATAAAAAGTTAAAAATAAAATAAAATAAAATAAAATAAAATAAAATAAAATAAAATAAAATAAAGCAAAATTTCACTTGAGTAACATTTACCAGTGCACTTTGCACCTCGGCCTTGACAGTGAATCAGGGAAGTGGATGGAAGACTGGGAACGACACAGAAGATGTTGGAGTAGGCAGCATATTGTACAAGGAGCAAGTTGGCAGAAGCAGCTGATCACTCCTTCAGAGGTGGAAAGAGAGAGAACGTGACATAACAGAATTCCTTCTTCAAACTCATCAATAAACAGACGTGCCTTTATGTGGTCAAACAGCAGTAAAAATACATTTTCATTGCTTCATAAGGGATCTCATTATATTGAAATAATATAAGGAAAGGATTTGAGGTTTTTGCTTTTTTATTTGTTTGTTTTGTTTGTTTTATTCTATTTTGAGCAACAATAATAAACAAGAATAATGCAAAAGCAGGAAAGGGAAGCCTTGCTGCAGGCATCCTGAGCAGAGCAAAACATAGTGAGAATACCAGCAAGGCCTCTCTTAGGTAGCTCTGTCTGTATTTGGTTACAGACAAGTTTTTGGAATCTAGTTTGGTGAAGATGTGAAAAGTGTTTCAAGATCCATGCATCTCAGTGTTATCTTTTACCTCTATAAGGTTTATGCCACTCTAATCTTAAACTTATACAGATGAAAAGAAGCAAATTCATCATCTTTATACAGGTTTTGTGTACATGTGCATACTTTCTAGGGGAAATTTTGTTGAGCTGATATTCAGAATTCACTGGTAAAAATAAATATGTAATCAAAGTCAATAAAAATTGATGTGAGTCTTTTATCTGGGAGACTTATTTCACAAAGACAGAAAATAAACTGTAACCTATGGGCGGGAGGGAAGGGAAGGGCAAGAAAAGCAGAAATTGAAATAATTTTTAGATTTCATCAGTTGCTCTACAGTTGCCTGACCTTACTTCTGCTATGCATAACTTCTCCATTTTATATTTGTATTTTTATTATCAATGTGTTATACACAAAATATTACATGCAGTATAACTTGAGCTTCTAAATGTACACCTGGGCAGAATCCTAGGTTACCTCTATTAGGGAACGAATGTCATGCTATTTATCATTCAAAAGCTAATTTTTCCTAGACTTATATCAAGGTCTCATATTTTATGGTAGATCCTGTATTATATTGATATTGGCATTTTTCTTGCACCCAGACACACACCGCTGCTGGTGACTGCATCTTTGCAAAGCTTTACTCACTGGGAATAATCTAAGGGTAATCGAAAATTTACAGCTATATCTAATCTGTATCTATATCAATATCCCCACCCCAAGTAAATAATATTGTTTATTTCATCAGTGACAGTAGAAGAGCATTTGAGTCCCTGTGAACACACCAATAAAATTCCACTTATTAAGTGTATATGTAAGAGTTAATTTATTGATCTGAGAAAATGCAGAATTAGAAGGTAATCTATTTCAGCCTGGATTGAATGTTATTACCTGGCAGCTGTCTCGTAGGAAACAATTTCTGGCTTGTCAAGAATTCAGCACCAATACAGTTAAACAGTTAAGTGGTGCAGTTCTTGTGATTTTTTGATGTGATTTTCTGTGATTTCAGGGCTACTTAGAAAATAATGCCTTCTATTTTATGATTTTGGCCTACAATGACAGAAGCAGATGTTGGTGGTATGGTAGTAGAGTATTTTGTTACAATTTATTGCTGTCTGACATGGAAGTGCGTATGAAGCAAAGGTGTGTTACTGAATTTCTCCACGCAGAAAAAAAAATGCACCCACTTATGTTCTTCAACACTTGCTGAACATTTACTGAGACTAAACAGTGAGTAAAGTGAGGCTGTGGATGGTGCATTTCAACAGTGAGGACAGTGGGTCACCTCCATTGGTGCAGATTGTTACAAGCACAGCATGTAGGCTCCTGTCCATTGCTGGTGAGATGCATGGCTAATGTTGGTGATGATGTTGAAAAATAGTGTTTTTGTTGCTCAGAATTTGTTAAATCAGAAAGTGGTATTTTGGTCTGTGTATCTGTTGTTGTTTCCATGGAAATAAATAGTAGGCATTACTTTCAGAGTGAATTACATTGATTTGTACATGGGTATTCATGCCATGGGCATCTCTGTGAGAAAGATGACTGGATTTGAGTTAACTGCAAGGTCTGCCTTACGTCTGACATAGCAGCATGAAGAGGAGCTCCACTGAAAGAGAAGACCTTGCACATTCTAATTAATGAGCATTAAAACAATTTGCAAGATATGAGATATTATTTAAAAACTACAACAAAGCTTCGCAGAGTAAGGGTCAGGGACTGGTTCCAAAGGTGGAGTACTTACTGATAATTAACCTTTCACATTCCTTTTATGTTTTAGAGTAACTTGTAATCCTAATTGAAATTAAATTGAGGGAGGCGAGGAACAACAGCTCTTGCCAAACTATAAATGGCAATAAAATGCAGCAGCTTTAGTTGTGTACACTAAATTTTTCTCATGGAGCACTCAGAGGTGCTGATACTGACACTAAATCAAATCCACAGCTTTATCTGACTAGGTGAGGCCTTGGCACTCCAGTCAAGAAGCAAAACAGATGCAGATCCCTCTGCTAGCAGCATACATTTCCTGTGGATAAAGGGAGTAATTTTCTATTCCCTCAGGTGCTGCTCTGCACTGGCACTCAGTGAGCCTACAAAAAATCCATCTGCTCTCACCTCAGAGGAAGAAAACACAAACGGCTCTAAACAATCTAACATTTCCTAGAGCTCTTAATGTGGAAAAGTCAATGCTTTTTTGCCTCCTCCCCTTTTTTACATAATAAAAATCTACAGGTTCCTGTCGTCCCCAATATGTTGGAAGCCTGCAAGTGTAAATGCAGCCATTCGTGTAATTTGAATGATAATCGAAAATAAGCGGAAAAGGAAGATAAATTTATCAAACTTGTGAGAATATTCTAGGAAAAAAAGGAATTTCCTGAGGTAACTGTCCTTGACCTGGCTCTTTAATCGAGTGAAATTTCATCACTTTATCTAATATCATGCTTCATGCTTCAGGCTCCCAGCAATTCTATTTTAGTGTGGTCTAATGGGCAGCTGACACATCCACTCAGCACCAGACTGCATAATATGTGCTGACACACTGTGTGGTGAGCACCCTATTGAGAGCTGTTTATTTGTGCCTGGCAAGGAAAAATTTCATCCAGTAAAGTCTCTTCATAACAATTTCAGTCTCAGTTTTCAGGTCCTCTGCAGACTCCACATTTTGAGAGGTTCAGAAGCACCTGCAGGGAAATTCAGTCACTTATTTGGGTCGCTGTACATTATCTGACTTTAGGTGAGAGGTTGTGAAGGCACCGGTTATGGTTGTCTGAAACCTGAATCTAGATAGTGTAATGAAGAGTGTCATTCTAACTGCTTTGCAGCCAGCTCTTCTCAGAACCCTTGATTCAGTTTGATATTCTGAGGTTAACGCACTGTATTGGGACTGAAAATAGGAATGCACGCAAAAAGCTTTTATATTTATTCAGTTCAGTAAGCATGGCAAACTCATCAACAGCTATTTGTACACTGTAGCCATGGTGGGACTTCCTTTGATGTTCTGATTTATGCTTGCTATTTTTCCTACAGTATTACTTGAGAGTAGAAATGGACTCAAAAGAAAAGAAAAGAAAAGAAAAGAAAAGAAAAGAAAAGAAAAGAAAAGAAAAGAAAAGAAAAGAAAAGAAAAGAAAAGAAAAGAAAGAAAGAAAGAAAGAAAGAAAGAAAGAAAGAAAGAAAGAAAGAAAGAAAGAAAGAAA